>CM046880.1:183457950-183704086 GCA_025667525.1 Glebionis coronaria | reverse complement strand
TCGCATGCTTTGGAGACTCTTAATAAGTTGAGAGAAAAGATTAGAAAACCCGTTAAGGGTTTAGAATCTATATTAGGTTTAAAACCAAATGGCATCAATAATTTGTGTTTCTAAGACTACTTAAAAAAAACCTAAAATAAGTAGTACTATACAGGCTCTAATAAAGTGTACATGATTTTAGCGGAAGCAAACTCTTGAATTAACATTGATTTTTTTTTTGTTCTTTATCAATTGTATATAAAATTTACAGTGTTTATAATTCATTAATCGTTACTTAATTTATGTCTTTAATACTCACAAGGCAAGCATGCCTACAAAAATATGAAAAATACATAATATCTAAAAACCAATTTAGCAAAGTAAAAAATGTAATGATAATATAAGATTTAACAATGTAAAAAAATAGAAGTCATACCCGCCCATCAAGCGGGTTTTACAACTAGTACATATATATATATATATATATATATATATATATATATATATATATATATATATATATATATATATATATATATATATATATATATATATATATATATATATATATATATATATATATATATATATTATATATATATATATATATATATATATATATATATATATATATATATATATATATATATATATATATATATATATATATATATATATATATATATATATATATATATATATATATATATATATATATATATATATATATATATATATATATATATATATATATATATATATATATATATATATATGTATATATATATATATATATATGTATATATATATATATATATATGTATATATATATATATATATGTATATATATATATATATATATATATATATATATATATATATATATATATATATATATATATATATATATATATATATATATATATATATATATATATATATATATATATATATATATATATATATATATATATATATATATATATATATATATATTATATATATATATATATATATATATATATATATATATATATATATATATATATATATATATATATATAGGTGGACTTTATTTACAGAACCTATTTTAGTGACAGAACTTGCAGAACTCTTGTTTTTTAAGTGAAACATGTATGTCTGAAGGAGAACATGTATGTTTTTGAAAGCGTACATGTATGTTTTTGGATTGGTGCACATACGTGCATGCGCGCTTTAGGAAATAGATGTTTTTTAATGCGTGCACATACATGCATGCACGCCCTCAAACATGTATGTTTTTTAAATATCTTTTTTAAATATTTTTTTAATTTTATTTAATTTGAAAAAAAGAACTTCAAATATGCTTCGCGAATACAAATATTCTCTAAAAACATACATGTACACCTTCAGACATACATGTTTGTCTTCAGAAATAAGAGTTCTGCAAGTTCTGTCACTAAGATGGGTTCTGTAAATAAAGTTACACTATATATATATATATATATATATATATATATATATATATATATATATATATATATATATATATATATATATATATATATATATATATATATATATATATATATATATATATATATATATATATATATATATATATATATATATATTTATATATATATACATAGATATATATATATATATATATATATGTATATATATATATATATTAGTTATTTGACTTGTGTTTTCCAGTAATTAAGTAATAAGTGCCTATATGATATGTTGATTTTGTAATATGTTCCCTACGTTTATTTGAAAATATTTTTACAATACTTTTCATTTTGCTATATACCATTGGTTGACAACATCGGCAAACATGACATGGCTCAATGACTGAGTGGAACCAAAATCTTACGTCCTCATGAAATCTTACGTCTTCATCTGGTCAATGAACATTTTAGGCCTCTTTATGATTTCGAATGGAGGTCACCCAAATATCTGGGTTTGTTCATTAAGGCCACACTCAACTATTGAGACTACTTGGTAAGCCACTTATAGGTGTAATTGGTTTCATTTATGTAACACCCCCAAATTTTATACAATTCAATACAGCGGAAGACTCGTTGGTGTTACGGGATAGCACATTACTCACATCATAGACAACGCTTAAAAATCGCGTCGTTTAATAATAAAGCATTTCCATTCATAAATATCAAATTTACATAGGTCCCAAGTCATTGTATTTCATACAGGTTTTACAAAGCATTTGAATAGAAATTGTTATTTAAGTGCGGGCCATGAATTCTTGTTGTCTTCCCGAGAATTACCTTCAAGTACCTGAGACAAAACATGTTAAAAGAAAAGGGTCAGCGATAACGCCGAGTGAATTCATAGAGTTTATAAAATCCATCAATATAACATCGGTATAAAATTATTACCGAAAATCATTTTGTACAAATCTTTGTAATAGGCCATAAAATAGCCAAAGTCATTTTATACAAATCCTTATCAAAATCATAATATAGGCATTTGCCTTCAAAATCATTATACGAGCCAATGTCGTAAAAACATCATACAATACGTTTTATAACGTTGTATAGAGTTAAATAAAAACCGTTATATGAATATGGTTATGAAAAACCAAAACACGAACATAATATCAATAGTAAGACCCCGTATTGCTAGTCAGGCAATATATCGTAATTTAGTGCGTATAGCAGTATTTCATTATTTTTGGATTATTACAAGCCGCATGACATTGTTACCTTACTATATCAAAGAACGGGTAGCTAGCCCGAAACTCAATTTGCCCATCTAAATTAGCATTTCGTCACAATAATCACGCTTGTGTAAATCTTCTCATACATAAATCCGCTTACCAATCAATGTGGCACGACAGGGATCAACCGTCAAGGCGCGAACTGGGGTGATCGTCCCCAAATAGTACTATTATATGCATAAGCGTCTACCAAATCCCGATAGTTTACAATTCATGCTAATAGGACTTTTATTGACATAACCTAACTTTAATAATCCATTTCATTTCATCTATCGGGTCATATAATCGTTCATCAGGTCATACAATCATTCGGGTCCAAATCAATAAACAAACAATCGGGACAAATGGTGTCCTATTTTATCAAAACTAACAAGTTATCTCCCTCGCGGGTTTATAAAACATTTCATAAAACATTTAAAAGAGTGCGAGGCTATGAACTGACGTTGATGTGGGAAGGCGATTATCGGCGATTTGGATGTACGGTACGTGCTTCAATCACGGAAACCTAGACAAATAACACTCGTCTTAGACTCTTGTCCAATGACTTTATAAAATAACAATTATGTATATATATGATTACTTTATACATATGATGATCAAGTGGGTTTATATATTATCATTTACTCATTATAGTGTTATGTGTTGGTAACCTTTATACTAGTTACACTAGCTCAACTTGTTTACATTTTGAAGCCCAATGGGCCTATTACAAGCCCAATACTATTCATTAGCCCAATTATAATTATATTATCAGTATTATACTTTATATGTTGGGCCCAAATGGGTTAAGCCCAATAAATAAGTTTATAAGTGTTTTACCAAATTAGTCGGGTTTGTTGTCCATTAAGGCTACTTTGGCCCATTAATGTCTATATGTTGTAAAGCTCGGGTTTTATCGGTTTTTTACTTGTTATATATGTTTATATATCAGTATGTGAGTTTATAAAAGTTTACATTAGACGGGTCCAACCGTCTAAGTTTTATTTAACAAAAACGTTAATCTTTCGGTTTTAGCCAAAAAGACGTAAAACTCAGTATATAGTTTTTATAACTTATAAAACTTACCAAACTACCATTTTTATATAATGTCCATTTATTTATCCTTATGCATTTTTATAAATGAAATATATATATAAGTTAGTGGGTTTTAATTCACATTTTATACTATATGAGTTTGAGTGCTTATATAATAATATTAAACATTAATTTCACAAAATCAGTCCTAAAAATCTAGTTTACTAAAATGATAATATCTAGAGTATTACATGGAGATAGAACCCCAAATTTTTATCACAGAAACTACATGATATGTGCTTAATTTAATTCCTTTATAGCTACTGATGAATCAACCTCTAAGTATTTTATAAAATTCGTCCAAAACAGTGTACTCAGATTTGCACTCTAAACTTGTTTTGATTATATCTCACTCATTTTTATGATTCCATTGCATGGCAAACTCTCACATGTGTACAAGTCTCAATACTCACTGTATATCAATTCATCTATACCATTTTATCAGTTCATCATATGGTTATTTACTGTTTTTATACAGCCTACTAAATTAAGCAAGATTAACCACTTTTACATATAGTTTTTCATCTTTTTACCCATGTTTATCAACACTTGATCCCCACACAACATTTTTATCATCATATATTCATCATATACATATACAATAAGAAAGAAAATGCATGATGACATAATCAAAATAACAAGATGATAGGAAGAAATAATCTCTATACCACCAAAGTGACGAAATGATGAGTTTTTTGATGAACAAGACTTGGTTTTGGGTAACCAATCTTATGAGATATCAACACCACTTCTAGGATCACCAAGTATTTGAAGACTTCTTCAAAAATCATCCCTATACCTTCTTGAAAATCAGCCCAAAGACCTCCATGAAAACTCCTTTTTATATGTTAAAATCACCTCCAATCTTCATCTTTTCAAATGGGTATCAACATATGTAGATTGTATGTAAAGTTCATGGTTAAATTTGATGATGAAGATGGTGATTTAGGTAGTGTTGGACGTTCATAGAGAGAAGAGGAAGATAGATTGTGATGGTTTTGCATGTGTGTGAAAGTGGGAAGAAAAGTTGGATGGTTTTTAGCTAGTTGTTTGTAAAGGTATAGGACAAGTGTCCTTAACCTTTGTAGAAAGGTGACACCAATGATGGTTTTGGCTAGTTTTTGGCCACCCATAGTGGGGGTGGGACAAGTGTCCCACTTGTCTCATCTCCCGTAATTTACGGGTACTCCTCGATTCTAGTTTCCTCGATTTACGTGCCCTCGGGTCGATTTACGAAAAACGTTTTTATAAATTATGAATCAACGCACAAAACGAATCTAATAAAAATTGTCTCATCAAAAACGGAGTTCAAAAATGTAAATACGTAATCCCAAGGTTTTCGGTTTAGTCGTAAAGGACGTTAGATTATTCACAATCTCTTCTAGTAAATTTGTGAGTTTATGAACAAACACAAATTTAAAATTCCAAAATAATATTCACGGATAAACTTATTTCCTGAAATGTCGGACTGTCACCAAAAACGGTGTATGTAAATGATAGTTGAGTTTTTGTATACCCTTTAGGAAAAGAGCAACAAATGGGGTAAGCACGACGATTTAGGAAAACCGTGTGTAAATGACCCTAAAATGAGTTCGTTCTCAAGGAGGCTTAGTGTGTGTGTGTTGAATTGATTATCTTTGTGATTATATTGTTGAGAAAGAAAATTTGAAAAGAGATTAGAAGAGAATGACGGTTACGAAGACGGATTAAACTAAGTCGAAAAAGGTGTACACGTAAAACCGTAAAAAGAGCCAAAATTAAAATTTTACCCTAAAAATTACCAAAAATCCACAATAATATTCTAAGAGTTTACAAAAAATCCAAACTTGCCGAAACCTTTTAATTAATTAGATAATGACTTTTTAATGCTAATTAAAGCCCTAAAAATCAAAATTAATTATTAAAAAGCCCTAAACAAAATTTTAAAGTTTGTAAACCTCAAAAATACTCTAATTAAGCTAAAAACTATTTTTCAAAATTTTAAAACCAAAAGAAACTATTTTTAAACAATTAAAAACTACTAAAATCAATTAAAACTTAAATTAATTCTAGAAAATAATTAAAAGACTCTAAAAATATTTGGAAAGTTGCAAAAATCCTAATTAAGTGTTTAGAACCTAGGAAAAATATAAAAACTTAGAACATCAGACTTTTAATTTTTAATAATAAAATAATATTTAAATAATATTTAAAATCCAAAAATCATAAAAAAATTCTAAAAACTTGCAAACTAGCTTAATTTAACCTAAATAACTCAGAAATGAAAGTGAAATTACCTAAATACCCCTATTGGGCCTAGAAAATGGGCTAAACCCAAAACAGTACACTATTGGGCCAAAATTGGGCCCAATAACAAAAAGTGTTTAAAATAAGCCCAAAAAGCACAGGTTGACTCAAAATTTGATTTTAAACAACTTTTTCCAAAGGCTCAAAAGCTGAAAATGTGAAATAAGCTAGCTTATAACAAGCAGCTTATTCTTAATGGGCTTTTTGGCCCATTAAGCTATAAGCCAATGCCATAAGCTAAAATTTGACACACAAGCTTCTTTTGACCTAATAAAGACTTCTGCAAAAAGAAATTTGAAATAAGCCCAAGGAATAAGCCTGAAAATGCAATAAGCAATCTAAAGAAAACGACAAATAGTCGTTTTTGAGTTCTAGGCCACCCCAAGTGCTGATTCAAGTTCCAAAAGCTTTGAAATGACTTAATTAAGCAAAATCAACAAAGATTTTTCAAATAAGATGACTCAATAAGCTGTAAAGTCAAATAAGCACTTATGTAAAAAAGTCAAAGGAGTTGGTTTTCTAGTAAAAAGTCAAAGTCAAAGTCTAATAAGCTCCAGTCTACTTAAATGGGTCAAATAATGAAGACCTATCACAAAAAATAAGTTGTTGCAAGTTTGGATAAGCTATAATAGCTTATTGATAAGCTGAGTTCAAAATTACACTAGCAGTGGCTAGTTTTGGGTGTTGAGCAGTGGAAACTTTTTCCACTGCTTGACTTGTTTGACTTTTTGTCTTTAGTGACTTTTTTGGAGATTCATATTACACAAAGGCACCCAAATGATCGTTGGATCAAAAGGAGTCAATAACAATCAAAATAACACAATCACTAACACCCAATTGATACAGTTTAATCAATCAATCACCAGACATGATACAGACATGAACAATAAGCAGTTAAGCACTTATGAGCAGTTTTAGCACAAATCAGCCAACCAAATTCAACCAAATGCATACACAAGCTATTATAAACTCCAACAAGCAAGTCTAAACAGGTTTCATGCAATGGTTTAAAGAATTAAGCAAGATTCAAGCCAATGAAAGTTACTGATGAACACTAACACATGCAGTTTTCTACTTTGCTGATGTATTTGACACTTAAGCCAGATTCAACACCTCAAATCTTTCAAACAGGTTATAATGACTATGTTTAAACCACTTTTATCCCTAAGCATGCATACGTTTACAATATTTCTCCAACTTTCCTAAGGACGACTATTTCTAGCTATGAAATGACCTTGGGAAGATTCCTCCGGTTCTGGAAGAATCATAGGACTTAACCTATCCTACCATCCTTATGTCACCACAATCTTCATCGTCGTGAAATAAATGGGTTTTGGGTAAGTATAAATCACCATGAAATCCATTTTTGATATGCAAATCCATTTTGCTCCCCCTTAACATATGCCATGATATTCAAAAACATTCCGCATATGTCGGGATGAGCCAGCACATTAAGTCTAACCATTTGTGATAATATCCCATATTAAATCACATTTTCTCCCCCATATTAAAAATATTAACCCAATCGATGTTTTTAATATCAATTGATTTAATGATGTTTTAACAAAGGTTTTGGGAAGAAAAATGCAAGTCCATTTTATCTTCATGATATCGAACGTATGAGATATGATACCGATTTGTAACATGATCACATATTCACCATATTAGAAAAGAATTGACAAGGTTGGACCTGATAGATGAGAACATCATATGATAAGTTCAAATGGTTCTTGTCAGCATATGTTGGTCGCCTCGTCACGTCTGAAGTCATCTCTTGACACCACATGTACGATTGGTATTGTTGTCTTGACACCCACTTGTGAACTTGGCACGTTCGGCATCGAAGATTCTGAATGCTTGACGATTGCTCCCCCTCAATTGTTGACCCGTGTTCTATCGAAAGAGCTGTAGTCGTCAGTTGATTAGTCGCATCGTCGAGTATGTAGATACCAATTGTAGATTGCATGGTTGTAGAGATGATAGCTTCATAAAAACAAGACTTCTCTTGTTTTAACAAATAAATGCACTGGACGTACATAGAGTTGTGTGAGACCAAGTTATAAAGTAAACTTTATCCCTTACAAGGTTTTAAAGTAAACCTTGTCCGAGAAAATTAATTCCCGTTGTGAGCCAAATCTTTCATAAGAAATACTTGACTTTAATATGAAAACCGGGTTGCAGTCGGAAATAACTACAAGCCATTTAGGCATGTTTTATGAAATATTTACAACTTTTGTACGAACTCTATTTATGGTGCCGTGTCGATATTAATCAACATTTCTAAGGCCGTAAATATTATCGTACCAAAAGACATGCCTTTAATATGAAAAACCGTAAAAATATTTTTGGATTCAACTTCGGATCATCGGTAGAGATATCCTTAGGAGATGGTGGGGAAGTATGGTCCTCATTGAGAAGTTTCTCAATGGTACGAATGTCTTCATCCCAATCGGTGGGATAATTATCATACTTAAGATCGAGAGCACCCAAGCTAGCTTCAAAATCATCCAAGTCACTTTCTCCAAAAGGAGTCAATGACGGAGCAATTGAGGCAACGGTCTCAACATGGGTAGATAAGAAGAACCACTTTTACAAGCGTCTTTGAAATGTTCTTCACAAGCCTCATCAAGAACATCAATGAAATTAACACTCTCGTTTTCCGAAGGCTGTTTAGAAAGTTTACCCATGTTGAAGACGATTTTATCGTCACCAACTCTCATGATTAATTCGCCAACGGCTACATCAATGAGAGTACGACCGGTCCTCAGGAATGGACGTCCAACGATTAATGGAACACGGGGGTCCATCTCGTAGTCAACGACAAAAAAATCCACCGGGAAGTTAAATTTGTCAACGCCAACGAAAACGTCTTCGGCTATCCCCACTGGATAAGCAACCATACGGTTAGCTAATTCCAAAGTCATTCGTGTGGGGACTAGCTCGGGGAGAGATAATTGCTTCCAAACACTTAATGGCATTAAGTTAATACTAGCACCTAGATCGGCTAGGGCCATGCAATTCTCTACTCCCGGGAAGTTGCAAGGAATCAAGAAACGACCCGGATCACCAAGTTTGGTGGGCAATTTCCTTAAGAGCACTGCGGAGCAGTTCTCATTAAGTTGGGTCTGAGCAATATCGAGAAGTTTCTCCTTATCACTGAGAAGATCTTTAAACATTTTAGCGTATTTGGGCATGTGAGCGAGAGCCTCAGCAAAGGAGATATTGAAATTCAGTTGTTTGAACATTTTAAGAAAGTTCGAAACTTGAATATCATCCTTGTTCTTCAATTTCTCTTTCATCAACCTCGAAGGATAAGGTATATTGTGTTGAGATGAAGGCTTTGGGATAGAATTTTAACTCACATCCGTGGGTGGTGGAGGGGTAGAAGTAGAAGGTGGTGGAATTGGAGAAGTAGAAGTTGGAGGAATAGAAGATGGAGGATTCGGAGAAGGAGACTCGTTTTCCTTTGTCACAATCACCGGTGTAGGTGTAGGAAGCTCGGGTTCCTTTAAACCTTTTCCACTGCGAGTGGTGATTGCTTTCATCTCCCCTCTTGGGTTAGAAACGGTGTTACTCGGAAGAGAACCCGATCCAGAGGCTTGATTATTAGGGAAGAAACTAGCCATCATGTTCCTCAAGTCATTCGTTTGACTTGCCAAAGTGTTTCGCATATCAGCTCGAAGATCATTCCCTTGCTTAACCATATCTGCTTTCATGTTGGCCATTTCCCGCTGAAGATTTTGCACGATGACATCGTTAGTCCTCATGTAGGTTTGAACATCTTGGTGTAAGGCTGTTGGTTGGTTGAGAGGAGGAGCATGGTAGGCGGGTGGTTGATAAGCAGGTTGTTGGTAAACTTGGTTGTTTCTTTTAGGTGGATATGGATTCCTTTGGTTTGGATATTGATTTGGAGCACGAGGTTGAGTTTGATTGTTGCGATTGAGGTTGTTTAGGTTTTGTGGGGGAAAATCGGGCGGTGAAAGAAAATTGTTTGAGCGATAGCTGAGCAAGTTGCGGTCACCTTGAGGACGTGCTTGATAGCTTCCTGTAGCATAGGTACCGTTGGCGGCATACACATTTTCCGGATTGTCGTGAGTCGAAGGACAATCGGTGTATGAGTGAGATCCCCCGCATATATCACATGATTGGCTCAAAACATTAGCTTGGGCATTGAATTGTTTGGCATTGTTGGCAGTTTGTAAAGCAAGCGATTCCATAAGCAAAGTAAGCTTATCAATTCGTTTGTCGGCATCACTAGTACTAGAACTTGCTACATTAGTTCTAACACTCTTGGTTTGAACTCTAGATTTGTTCTCAATAATATCCCAAGCAACATTAGAAGACTTAACCAAAATATTACCCCCCGAGGCACTATTTAGTGAATCTTGGTCATTCATGCTTAAACCATTGTAAAAAGTATTGATTTGATATACTTTTGTTAAACCATGTTGTGGACACTTTCTTAAAAGTTCCTTAAAACGGTCCCAAGATTCACTAAAAGACTCACCGTACTTTTGTTCAAAGGTAATAATTTCATTCCACAAAGCGGGTAGTACGTGAGGGTGGGAAAAAGTAGTTGATAAACTTGGTTTCTAAATCCGTCCACGTAAGAATACTTTGTGGCGGTTCCTTATCAAGCCAATTCTGGGCTTGTCCCTCTAAAGAGAAAGGAAAAAGTTGCAAGCGAATCACTTCTTGTGATACCCCATTGTATTTAACCGTATTGGTAAGCCGAAGAAAACTTTTAATATGGTAATGAGGATCATCAAGTGAGCGGCCCAAGAAGGGTTGAGCAGAGACCATTTGTATAAAGCCGGATTTGAGTTCAAAGTTGTTGGCTCCAATCTCAGGGATGACAATTGCATCGGTGTTTCCTTCTACGTGCGATTGCAAAAGCTCGATCATTGGTTGATTGTCCATGGTGACAATTGGTTGAGTAATGACTTCGGCTTAAGCTACTCTCTTCTTACGAGCACGAGTACGCATGCACACCTACAAAAGGATTAGAAAAATAGAAAGGAAATATTTTTGGTTTTTATGGTTTTTAAATTTTTTTGTATTTTTGAAGATTTTATATTTTTTAGGATTTTTGAAAATTTTAAAGCAAGGAAAATAACGTTCAAAGATGAACGGATCCTAAAATCCAACGCGTCTCTCACTAAAAACCTTTAATCTTAACGAAAATCCCCGGCAGCGGCGCCATTTAATACCTGGTTTTGCACCCGAGTATAAAATATCGTTGTTCCAAATCTCTTCGAATTGACTATTGGTTCAAAGTGCGACTCAATTGTTCTTGGTGGAATAACAAATGGTTGGTTGATTATCTATTTTAAACTAATAGCAAATAAATGTAAATGTCGTTGAGTAAAGTAAAAGCTTTAAAGATTAAACTAAAATGACGAGTTAAAAATAAATGCTTGAAAACTTAAAGACAAGATTAGAAAAATACTAGAACACTTAATAAATCTAAAACTTGGAAACTTTGTAAAAAACAAGAAACTAAACCATCGGAATGCAAAATCTGAATCTGATCGGAATGTTGGTCGGAAACAAGGCTGATCGTAATACTGATAAATGTGGCTGATCGGAATACACAAAAAGGTGGCAGTCGGAATATGGGAAACAACTCTCGTCGGAATATCTTAGAAACAGGGCTAATCGGAATATTGTAAAAAGAACACAATCGGAATAACCAACAAGTTAGTCTAATCGGAATGTTTCAAAACATCCACAATCGGAATATCAACAAAGGATTCAGATCAGAATGCTATGCAAGAAACATCCAATCGGAATGTGCCTTAAAACCCTAATCCGATCAATACGATCGGAATAATGGCTGCAAATCGGAATACAATAAACCCTTTCCGATTTGGAGATCGGAAAGAGGGGGTGATGATCGGAAAGCCAAATCGGAAAGGGGTTTACCCTTTCTGATTAATATGGGATTCGAAAATAAGCTAGTAATAAGCTAATTTGATAAGCTCACACCAAGACTTGTACGAATCAAAAGTGAAATATACTAAATAAGCACAAATAAGAACTTTTTCAACTTAAGATAAGCAATATTATAAATCAAACTATAAAAAGATAAACTTTTTAAGAAAACTTTTAAAAAGTAAATAAGCTAAACATATAAACAAGCCAATAAGCACAAAGATCTTAAAGCTTATTCGTATGAAAACTTAAGTAGGAATAAAAAGATTAACTTTTAAGCACGAAAACATCAAGAACAACACGGATCAAATGTAATTCGCACCAAAAGTAAACTAAAATCAAAGAAAGGTAGAAAGAGATGAAAGATTAAAAACTTAACTTGAACTTGATTAATGAAATCCAAATACAAAGGTTTAATCTTGAAAGATTAAAAGAAATAAAGACGAAAACTTAGTGAGAGAAAGTTTAGAACTTTCTCTCTCTAAAACTAGAAAAGAAAAGTGAAAAATGAAAACTAACTACTAAAAACTAACCAACCCTCCTAATGTGTATTAGGAGGGTATTTATAGGGAAAATGGGAAGGAGTGCATGTGTTGCCTCTTCTTTCTTTCTTCTCGACTCGATTTAAATCTTTTGTCTTCTCGACGTCGTCTCGGGATTTGTCGATGTAAATTGAACTTGTCTTGTAATTTTCTTCTTCTATTAGACTTGAGTTCTTCGACTTCATTAAACTTCCGTCTTTAGACTTTTTCTTCGATAAATCTTCAGAATAGGCCTTGGACATCCGTTCTTTAAGCACTCTTGATCTTTTGACTTCGTCTTTTCTCGTTTTCTTCGATAAAAGTCCGTGAAAGCCCGTGTTTTCTTCCTTTTTCATCTTTTGGTCCTAAAACACAATAAAAACACAAACCACGCATAATTCCGACTTTTACGACATAAAATACGCGTTTTGGTCTTGTTATTATTGTAAATAAGTGGTAAAAGGATAAGTGTTTTCACACTTATTATTGGTTCCTACGAACTAGGAAAAGAAAATAACAGAAAGAAAAACTAGTCTAAAATTCGTGAAGGGAAGGTCTATTTATAGGCCTTGTCTTTGGTTGGTGAGTGGGCTTTCTCCCTTTCTTTTTGTCTTCTCGTCTTTTCAGAAAAGTCGACGTTTTTTATTTTGATTCGGGATTTGTCGACGAATAAATTCAACTCGTCTTTTAATTTCTTCATTTAATAGACTTGAGTTTCTTCGACATATGTAAATCTTCCATCTTTGGTCCTTTTCTTCGATAAATCTTCAAATAGGCCCATTGACTTCAAATCTTTTGCATCTCTTGGACTATAGACTTCGTCTTTTCTTCTTTTTCTTTGATAAAACCCGTGCAATCCCATGTTTTCTTCAATATTTATCCGGTTGGCTCTGAAAACACAACAAACACACAAAACACGCATAATTCCAAACAAATGACATTAAATACGCGTTTTGGTCTCGTTTTAGCAAGAAATAAGTGGTAAAAGGATGGGTGTTTTCACACCTATCAAATCCCCTACACTTAACCATTGCCATGCCCTCATGCAATGCTATAATTTTAAAGCACGGTTTACATTTCTCATCATAAATAACCCACCTTGGCCTTTATTAAATTCTAAACACTAAGGAAACCAAAAGAATAAAACAAGTAAAGTATTTAAAGACTTACATTGGGGTTTTAGATTGTCATGAATGTTCATCATTCTCAAGTTTCACGTTCTCCATACCAAGCTTAAAAATGAGATCATTGTTATTATAAGTTAGCAAACTAACACGAACTCATGTGGCTCAATTATTCACTTAGACTCCCTTATTCCTAGGTATATCTCTTATATTTTATTTTTGTCTTGAATGATCACGAGAATGCATTGTTTGACTTATTTCGATAGTTATTTAGGCTGAAAACAAAGTGGGACGATTTAATCAATAGTTAGATAAAGGACAAAATCTTTTAAAACTGCTTCTCGGGACCTCATAAAGTTCATATCTTGGCATAACTCGCTTCACGATTTGAGACCTTTCTCGGATCGATATTTAGCAGCGACTTCATACTTCGAATCTTTGAGAGACGTTCTTGAAATTATGGTCTTCTCTTCATAATAGGAATTTCTTCACTTGAAGTTTTGAGAGATTCTTCATCTTTGGACCACGACTTCTTTCATTTTTCTCCAATCTTTATTTTGGACTTTGATATACAACGATCCTCCTCCTTTTAGGACTTGGATCTATTTATCCTCATACCTTGCTAGGGTCTTTTCGGATAGACTTCTCCATGACTTTTGGGGAGTTTTTGCTTTTCGTCGTGTGTCTCGATCCTTCATATTGATTTTCGATAAATGATTCTTCACATCACTTTTGGATCTTTAGCAACAAAATGTAGCCCTCATGCCTTGTTAAGACCTTTTCGGACTCGTCAATCTTCGCATCCCGCTTCAATAAGTTATGCCTTGGCTATGAACTCTAATTAATACCGAGTAACTTTTAAAGGATCTTGGGCTATAAGCTAAGTAACTTTTCAAATCGTACAACCTTATTTATTGCAGATAAATTAATTAGCAAGCGATGGGAGAATAGGCTTATAATCAACTCACATAAATTCATGAAAGAATACCAAACTTATAATTGACTCTATCATCTCTCGTTCTCCACAATTTAAAATCTCAAGGAATGAGACTCGTGGATGCTTAGCCAATTAAATCAAAGTTTTGGGTTTTCGAGTCGCCTATAGGATCTTGCATCTTGTTAGACTCTTTCAAGTTTAGAATTTGCGTTTTAAAGTTCCCTTGATAAACGACTCTCTAGGATCAATTATAGGAACTTGCGAAAAGTTCTTGTTCTTAACCCGTGAGAGTTAAGACTTTCGTGTGTTAAAGCTCCTTATATAAAAGCCTAGCAAAACTTGACTTAAACACGTTAAGGATACTAGCTAGAGTAAACTTAGATAAGTAAACTCGGGTTGAGTCAAAATATTCACGACTTTGAAAAATTTAAAACCACTTTATTGAAATTTTATTCTAGCAAGGAGAGAAAATAAACATAACAAAGGAAAATGCAACTATACAACTAGGCCAAAATAGATTAAAATTTTTTGAAAAAGTCGAAAAATAGAATTTTCCGGTTAAATGAAGGCATTTTAATGGAAAAGTCCACTTAAAACTTCGAAAGAAGTCTCCCTTACACTTAAGATAAACATTGTCCTCAATGTTTAAGCATGTGGGAGAAGTCTCCCCTACACTTATGACATTGTGCACGTTGGTTAAATCAAGTTAAGGAGGAGACAACTAAAGTGATCAATTTCAAAGGTGAGTATGAAGAAGATTGAATCACGATAGTTGACAGATAGAACCGGATTTGCGGATAACATAGGAGCACGGTTCTTCAAAGATTCCAAGAGTGCACTTATCCCTGTAATCACATCACCATACAAACACAAGCAACCTATATAGCTCCCCCTACACTTAGGATGAAAAACGGGAAAGGGGGATAGATACTCGGGTTGCCTCCCGAGGAGCGCTTGTTTTTGTTAACCGAGTCACGAGCCTGACTCGGTCCCGAACTAATTCATGGGAAACATGGTGAGGGATGGAATCATCTCATGAGAGATGGCCTC
Source organism: Glebionis coronaria (assembly GCA_025667525.1). Classification (NCBI taxonomy): domain Eukaryota; kingdom Viridiplantae; phylum Streptophyta; class Magnoliopsida; order Asterales; family Asteraceae; genus Glebionis; species Glebionis coronaria. The sequence goes on along the minus strand of CM046880.1, from coordinate 183,688,456 downwards.
ACCAAAATACAACTTTAAACGCTGGCCATTCACCTTAAAATTGGGCCCATGTGGCTGAGAAAGCTCAATGGTGCCATAGGGAAAGACATTGGCGATGGTGAACGGACCAGACCAGCGGCTCTTCAACTTGCCCGAGAAGATCTTCAACCGAGAGTTAAAAAGTAAGACTTGATCACCAACGTGGAACTCTCGGTTCTTAATTCTAGCATCGTGGATAATCTTGGTCTTCTCCTTGAAGATCAATGAGTTCTCGTAAGCTTCATTCCTCAATTCATGTAGCTCGTTGAGTTGAATCTTGCGAAGATCACCGGCTCTGTTGATGTCGAAGTTAGCCCACTTCAAGGCCCAGTATGCCTTATGTTCCAGCTCGATGGGGAGGTGGCATGCTTTCCCGTACACAAGACGATAAGGTGTACAACCAATCGGGGTCTTATATGCAGTACGGAAAGCCCACAGAGCATCATCAAGTTTATCGGCCCACGAGACACGATGCTCTCCCACAGTACGTTCCAAAATTCGCTTTAATCCATGGTTGGATATCTCGGCTTGACCATTGGTTTGAGGATGGTAAGCGGTGGAAAGACGGTGATTGACACCATACTTAGCCATGACTCTTGCAAATTGATCATTGCAAAAATGAGTCCCGCGGTCACTGATTATAGCACGAAGAACACCGAATCGAGCAAACAGTTGTTTCAAGAAATTACAAACCACCCTTGCGTCGTTAGTGGGTAAAGCTTTGGCTTCAACCCATTTAGAAACGTAGTCAACAGCGGCAAGGATGTATTTGTTTCCTTTAGAAGAAGGGAATGGCCCCATAAAGTCGATGCCCCATACATCAAAGATTTCACATTCTTGTATGAAATTTTGAGGCATCTCATCTTTATGTGTGATCTTGCCTTGTTTTTGGCAAGCATCACAATGTTTAACCATCTCGTGAGCATCACGATAAATAGTAGGCCAATAAAATCCCGAGTCAAACACTTTTTTGGCGGTGTAGTTGGGACCAAAGTGACCACCGGTGGGTCCTTTGTGGAAAGCCTCGAGAATGTCTAAAGCTGTCGGTCCGTCAACACATCGGCGAATAATCAAATCAGCGCATTGTTTGAAGAGAAAAGGGTCATCCCAAAAGTAAGTCTTAACATCATTCAAGAACTTTTTCTTCTGTTGGGATGTTAACCCTTTGATGAGAACACCACCCGCTAAGTAGTTTGCAATGTCGGCAAACCACGGGGTGTCATCCAGATTGAGATTTATAGACATTAAGGTCTCAAGGGGAAAAGAGTCATTGATCTCTTTGTTCGGATGATCCCCTTGATATGGATCCTCAAGTCTACTTAGATGATCCGCGACTAGGTTTTCAGCTCCCTTCTTGTCACGAATTTCAATGTTGAATTCTTGAAGGAGTAAAACCCAGCGAAGAAATCTTGGCTTAGAGTCGTGCTTAGTCATCAAGTACTTCAACGCGGAATGGTCCGTGTATACGATTGTGGTGGATAAAACAAGATAGGGGCAAATATTTTCAAAAGCATAGACAACAGCTAAAAGCTCTTTTTCGGTTGTCGTATAATGCAATTGAGCCTCCGTCATTGTCTTGCTAGCATAATGGATTGGTTGGAAATGTTTGTTGATCCTTTGTCCCAAAACCGCACCAATAGCAAAGTCGCTAGCATCGCACATCAACTCAAAGGGTAGCTCCCAATTAGGGGTAACCAAAACCGGTGCCTTAGTTAGCTTATCCTTATAAAGGTTGAAAGCTTCAATACACTCGTTAGAAAAGATAAAAGGAGTATCTTTTTCCAAGAGGTGGGTCATCGGGCGAGCGGTTTTAGAAAAATCCTGAATGAATCGACGATAAAAGCCCGTATGACCCAAAAAACTTCTCACACCCTTCACGGTTGAAGGTGGAGGTAATTTGGCTATGACATCCACTTTAGCACGGTCGACTTCAAGACCGGCTTTTGAAATTTTGTGTCCTAGCACAATGCCTTCTTTTACCATAAAATGGCATTTTTCCCAATTTAGAACAAGGCGAGTGTCTTCGCACCGCTTAAGCATACGTTCTAAATTGGCAAGGCAAGAAGAGAAGGAATCCCCAAAGACCGAGAAATCATCCATGAAGACTTCCATGGTTTGCTCAACCATGTCATGAAAAATAGCCAACATGCACCTTTGGAAAGTCCCGGCGGCATTGCATAAGCCAAAAGGCATACTTTTGTAGGCAAATGGGCCATAGGGACAAGTGAATGTTGTCTTCTCTTGATCTTGGGGATCGATGGGTATTTGGAAATAACCCGAGAAACCATCTAGAAAGCAGTAATATTCATTACCCGCTAAACGTTCAAGTATTTGGTCCATAAAAGGAAGAGGGAAATGATCCTTTCTCGTGGCTTCATTGAGTTTGCGGTAGTCTATACAAACTCTCCACCCAGTAACGAGACGTGTAGGAATCAACTCATTGTTTTGATTGGGCACAACGGTGATTCCGCCTTTCTTAGGCACACAATGGACTGGACTAACCCATGGTGAATCCGAGATAGGATAAATCATGCCCGCATCAAGAAGTTTGATAACCTCTTTTTTGATAACGTCGTGGATTTTAGAATTCACCCTACGTTGGCTTTGAATTGTGGGCTTAAAGTCGTCCTCCATGAGAATTTTATGTGTGCAAAAGTGAGGATCAATTCCGCGAATATCGGAGATTTTCCAAGCGATAGCTCTTTTATGTTTCTTGAGAACTTCAATGAGACGAGTTTTCTCATCGGCTTTTAAGTCCTTAGCAATGATAACGGGAAGTTGATCAATGCCTTCTAAGAAAACATACTCGAGATGAGGAGGTAGGTCCTTAAGCTCAAGAGTAGGAGGATCCTCAATAGATGGTGTAACTAACGATGGATCATCATTAGTCACCTCTTTAGGAGAAGGAGGAGAAAACGGGTCTTCATTGAGAAGTTTCTCAATTGTACGAATGTCTTCATCCCAATCGGTGGGAGAATCATCATACTTAATATCGAGAGGACCAAAGCTAGCTTCAAAATCATCCAAGTCACTTTCTCCAAATGGAGTTAATGACGGAGCAATTGAGGCTACGGTCTCAACATTGGGTAGAGAAGAGAGATTACTTTTGCAAGCATCATGAAAGTGTTCTTCACAAGCCTCATCGAGAACATCAATAGCATTTACACTCTCATATGAATAAGGTTGCTTAGAAATCTTACCCATGTTGAAGACAATTTTGTCGTCACCAACTCTCATGATTATTTCGCCCGCGGCTACATCAATGAGAGTGCAACCGGTCCTCAAGAAGGGACGTCCAACGATTAATGGAACACGAGGATCCATCTCGTAGTCAACGACAACAAAATCTGCCGGGAAGGTGAATTTGTCAACGCCAACGAAGACGTCTTCGGCTATCCCCACTGGATAAGCAACCGTACGGTTAGCTAATTCCAAAGTCATTTTCGTGGGGACTAGCTCGGGGAGAGATAAATGCTTCCAAACACTTAAATGCATTAAGTTTATACTAGCACCTAGATCGGCTAGGGCCATGCAATTCTCTACTCCCAGGAAGTTGCAAGGAATCAAGAAGCGACCCGGATCACCAAGTTTGGTGGGCAATTTCCTTAAGAGAACAGCGGAGCAATTCTCATTAAGTTGGGTCTGACCAATGTCAAGAAGCTTCTCCTTGTCACTAAGAAGATCTTTAAACATCTTCGCGTATTTAGGCATGTGAGCGAGAGCCTCGGCAAAGGAGATGTTAAAATTCAATTGTTTAAACATTTTGAGAAAGTTTGAAACTTGAATATCATCCTTGCTCTTTTGCTTCTCTTTCCTCAACCTTGAAGGATAAGGTATATCGGATGAAGAGGAAGGATTTAGGGGAGGAGGATCACTCACAACCGCGGGTGGTGGGGGAATGGGGGTAGAAGGCAAAGGGGGTGAGGGAAGTTGCTCGTTTTCCTTGTTCACAATCACGGGTGGAGGTGTAGGAAGCTCGGGTTCCGTATAACCTTTTCCACTACGAGGGTGATTCCTTTCATCTCCCTTCTTGGATTCGCAACAGTGTTACTCGGAAGAGTACCCGAAGAAGAGGGTTGATTACCTTGGAAGAGCGAACCGAGCATATCACGTATATTATCCGCTTGAGTGCTGAAAGAGTCTCTCATGTCTGCATGAATATCATTGCTTTGTTTCTCCATGTCATTCCTTAGTTCGGCTCGAATATCGCTCCCTTGTTTCGCCATTTCTCCCTTCAAGTTGATGAATTGACTTTGAAGATTCGTCACCATCTCTCTATTAGTCCTCATGAACGTCTCGACGTCTTGATTCAATGCCATCGGTTGATTGAGAGGTGGAGCTTAGTAAGCTTGAGAATTTCCTTGAGGTGGGTATGGGTTTCTTTGGGATTGATATTGATTGTTAGCACGAGGTTGGGATTGGTTGTTTCGGTTATAGCTTTGTTGTTGGTTTTGGTTTTGAGGAGTAAAACCGGGTGGAGCAAGATAGTTGTTTGAACGATAACTTAGCAAGCTACGGTCTCCTTGAGGACGAGCTTGATAGCCTCCCGTGGGATAAGTACCGTATGCCGCGTTAACGTTTTCACAAAAATTGCCTTGAGTGGAAGGACAGTCATTGTAAGAGTGAGGACCACTACATGTGTCACAAGAAATAGCAACGGCTTTAGCTTGTTGAGTTTGGTTAGAAACCAAAATTTGCATACTTTTGCTAATATCAAGAAAAGCACGTTCCATGGCGGACATGTCGGTGGTGGAAGAAGTAGATGAAACATTGACTCTCGGATTAGATCTTGAGGATGTGGATGAATCCCAATTCTTGTGGTGAGTAGTCATGTTTTCAATCAACTCTCTACACTCCTCCGGTCTCCTTTTCATAAAAGTACCACCGGCGGCGGCGTTGATCGTGTCACGATCACGAAAAGTGAGACCATTGTAGAAAGTATCAATGAGATTGATGGGGAGCATGTTGTGATTTGGACAAAGGTCGATCAAATCATTGTATCGTTCCCAAGCATCAAAGAGCGATTCATCATTGTCTTGCATGAATCCACTGATTTGGTTACGAAGGCTCGTGACCATGGATGGTGGGAAATAGCGCGACAAAAAGCGTTGAGTCATGTCGTCCCAAGTATGAATAGAATTCTTTGGGAGACGGTCAAACCATTTTTCGGCATGGTGAGAAAGCGAGTGGGGAAATAGTTGGAGGCGAAGTTCATCCATAGAAACACCGGGTGATTTCATGCTTTGGGTGATGGTAATGAATTTGTCGAGGTGTTTGTTGGCATCATCATCTGGAATTCCGAGAAATGGGTTAGTTTGCACTTGTTGGATCATGTGATGCTTCAACGAAAACTCCTGAGCCGTGATATGCATCAGCGCAATCGGGCCTCCACGTCCGTTCATCGTAGGTTGGCATAGCTCCTCCATGGTTCGTAGGTCGGGTAAGGGTGGATTATTCATGTTGGGGTGGGGTGGATTATTATTGTTGGGGTGGGGTGGATTATTATTGTTGTTGTTGTGTACACCAGCCATGTCTAAATCTTCGAGAGTCTCGGTCTCTGAATAAGACGTTGATCGAGTACACATACCCTAAAAAGAAAATGCAAGAGAAAATATTTTTGGTTTTTATAGGTTTTTTTTTTTAATGTTTTTTGTATTTTTGAAAATTTTATATTTTTATGGGTTTTTGAAAATTTTTGTGCTTGAAAATAACGTTCCCGAAAGAACGGATCCCAAAATCCAATTTTTCTCACAAGAAACCGTTGATCCTTACGAAAAGAGCCGGCAGCGGCGCCATTTTAATAACTGATTTTTGGTTAGTTAATAAAAAGGTTTGTTGCAAGATCATTCTTCGTGTTGCTCGTACCAAATTATATTTGTCGTTGTTTCGTTCTCGGTATCTTCTCGAATCGATCACGGTTCAAAGTGGAATTGTTTTAATTGGGGACTAAAAAGGGGGAGCTTTTGATCTATATCTACTTAAAAGATAAGTGCGAGAAGTATTAAAATTAAACTAAAAGCAATACTGTAAATAAAACTTGAATTTAAAATTAAACAGTAAAGTACCTTAACTCAGAAAAATCACTGATTCGGAATGTATCCTTTATTCGGAATATATTAGACAAAAACCTTCATCCGGAATATCTTGAAATTGCTTCATTCGGAATATTCAACAAAACTTCCTTCATTCGGAATGTGCTTGATTCGGAATAAATATGTCGATCCGGAATATATTGTTTATTCGGAATATTTCACTTGACTCGGAACATTTGCTTCATTCGGAACAATTAATAAAAGGCTTGATTCGGAATATTTACTGATTCGGAACAATAGCTTCATTCGGAAGAAATAGCTTCATTCGGAACATTTGGTTCATTCGGAAGAAATCACTGATCCGTAATAAATTGCAAAGGTGCTCATTCGGAATAATTGGCAAAACTTTGATTCGGAACTTTCCTACTCATCCGGAATATTGATTATTCCGGATGAACTGCTGGTTCGGAATACCTGAATGAGATCTGCTGATCCGGAATCTTTTGCTTGACCCGGAATAAATTCTGATTCGGAATGAATGCTTCACCCGGAATATTAATTATTCCGAATGAAGACACTAATCCAGAATAACTAAATGGAAATGCTGGTTCGGAATACTTGCTTGACCCGGAATAATATAGACAAAATGTTGATCCGGAATGTTTAACCCAAATCCTTCATTCAGAATCTGGGTTGGAACAGTAAGGAGAACGAAGAACAGGGGAAACAACTTGATCACGAATTTAACCAAAATCCACCAAGTTTTTAACCAAAACTTAAACCAATTTAACCACTAATCATTTACTAATGATAATCATCAATCCAAAACAACAAAAACTCAAAACCCACTTACTTTTGAAGATCAAACTCAATAAAATGAAACTTAGAATTTTGAATCAACAAGAGAAGAAAGAAAGATTAAATGGAAACTTGTATTAATGATTAAGATTCAAACAAACGAAATGGAAAGATTAAACTTACAAGATTGCGGAAGAAATCAAAGAAAATGAAAACAACCAATCTCCTTAAGGGAGTTGGTTCCTACGAACTAGGAAAAGAAAATAACAGAAAGAAAAACTAGTCTAAAATTCGTGAAGGGAAGGTCTATTAATAGGCCTTGTCTTTGGTTGGTGAGTGGGCTTTCTCCCTTTCTTTTTGTCTTCTCGTATTTTCAGAAAAGTCGACGTTTTTTATTTCGATTCGGGATTTGTCGACGAATAAATTCAACTCGTCTTTTAATTTCTTCATTTAATAGACTTGAGTTTCTTCGACATATGTAAATCTTCCATCTTTGGTCCTTTTCTTCGATAAATCTTCAAATAGGCCCATTGACTTCAAATCTTTTGCATCTCTTGGACTATAGACTTCGTCTTTTCGTCTTTTTCTTTGATAAAACCCGTGCAATCCCATGTTTTCTTCAATATTTATCCGGTTGGATCTGAAAACACAACAAACACACAAAACACGCATAATTCCAAACAAATGACATTAAATACGCGTTTTGGTCTCGTTTTAGCAAGAAATAAGTGGTAAAAGGATAGGTGTTTTCACACCTATCATAGATCTCCACAGCTTGCGGCTTCTCGAACATTGCCTTGAGTTCATCAAGCATACGCTTCGGTGAAAATAACTCATACTTCTTTTGAAGCGGAGGGGACAATTACCCAAACTTAAGAAAGCCACCTCCAAGTACTTCTTAACATTAACAACGTGTTATAGCCTTTGCGCTTCAGAAGCTCCTTCAGCAAGATCCTCTGGATAACGAGTGGTCAAGATATCAATAGTACCCGCTACTCTCAAGAAAATTCTTAGAGAGAGGTACCAATCATTAAAGTTTGGGCCAGTAAGCTTAAGACGATCCAAAAACGTTTTGAACACAGAAATTATAGTGTTATTGTCGGCTTGAGCCATTTTTGCAGAAATAAGTTCAAATATTACTATTTTCGATAATAAAATACTTTCAAGAAAATAAAATTACCCCGGTATATAAACCATAGTATTTTCCTTGAATCCTAGAACTATATTAACATAAACCCATTACATCAGTTGATCTAATAGTAATGAATGTACTCAACATAGCGACTTGTCGAACAATTTAATTGACAAACAATTTTCAATTTCTACATAATTAAAGGATTTACATTGCCAAAATTGTTTTGTATTGTAAACATGTTTCATCCCTTCTGAATGCCTTAAGTTTCCAGATCTCACCGAGTAACTTAATTAAGTCGTCTAATCTGAATAACGTAAAACGATCATATCTCTCCATTACAACATCATCCAAAAATCTCTTTTGATGACGTAGTAATTTCAAGTGTTCGTCAATTAGGAGCATTCGACTTAAATTTTAAGGGCATAAATTTAATGTCAAAATCAATGTATGGAGAAGCATGTATACAACTCCATAGCATAAGTTTAGTAAAACATTTAGTAAACTTTTACACGACACTAAATTTCTACATAAATTATGTTGAGGTATTCGTTTAACCAATCAAAGAATTTACCCACAACTATTCACAACGTACTTACGGCTAAAGCACAAAGCATTGTGATTCAGATGTGAATTTGTGGTAAATTCACCCTAATATATAATTCAAATAATAATCGTAGGTAATTTCAATTTGACGCATAGGCGAGTCGGGAATTTGGTCAGCGACTAATGACTTAACACCTCCTTCCTTAACTGGGTACATGACCAGCGGTGCGTTATACCCACTTTATAGTTCGTCAAAAGGAGTAAACCGTTAGATTATTTTTGCAATTCACCAATCAACGTAATTCTATGTAATTTAGATCTCAAACAAATCTCAATTTTAATATGATTTAGTCCATATTTGTTTTTCTTAAAAAAAACCCTTGTTTACAACAATTCGTACAATTTTTAACATAAACAAGTAGAAAAAACTAAATCATAATAACAATTTATATGTGCGATAAATAAATCAAATGGCTACATGCATATGATTTATTTAATAACCTTTAAATCTAGGTTTTTATACTCATATAAAAGTCTTCATTAATTCAAGATTTATTGAATCAAATAAAGCAAGTAGCACATAAAATCATATAAACATACGATTTTACGATCCGTGAAAACATGCACGTTCATCATGGATCTACCCTCAAATCTTAACAATTAAATCTCTTCGGATCGTAACTTTTAGTTTACGTGACATAACACTTAATCATGTAATTTAATCTAAAATTATCCAACATGTCATTTAGGGTTTAAAAACAATTCTTTTTTTCTATAAAATTCGGCCAAAACCCCTAATTTAAAAAAAACAAAACCCTAATTTTTAAGAAACCCTAAAAACATCTAGTTTTAGCTCAAAACAATTACTAGTTAAAAATTTTGGATTTTCGATAATTATAACATGCTAAAACGGCTCTGATACCACTGAAGGTTTATATAGTTCATAACAATTACACAAAACCCTAAACGAGATCAACGCACACATATAGCGGACGCGATTTAACAAGATCATAATTAACAAAATTATAATTAATCGAATTATGTTTACATACCTTTACGCTAAAGCAAATCCACAAAATAAAGAACGAATCACCAATTCTGGTTTATAACGTACACCTCCAAGATATAGTATAAAGTAAGACCATACCACGTTCTTGTATACACGTAATACAACGAGCTAACCGTGATTCTAGCACGTGTAAACCGAGCTTAAACGCTTATGTAAAAATATACCCAACAACCCTAGAGAGGGGCTAGGACTAGATTATAAGCAAAATTGTTAGAACAAGAAAACCAACTAAAATCCTTTGTGGGTTTGATAGGTGTGAAAACACCCATCTTTTTACCACTTAATTACAATAATAACCGAGCCAAAACGTGTATTTTTGTCGTAAATGTCGGAATTATGCGTGGTTTGTGTTTTTGTTGTGATTTTAGGATCAAAATGTTAAAAGGGAAGAAAACACGGCTTTCACGGGCTTTTATCAAAGAAAAAGACGAAAGACGAAGTCAAGAAATCAAGAGTGCAAAAAGAACGGAAGTCCAAGACCAATTCTGAAGATTTATCGAAGAAAAAGTCAAAAGACGAAAGTTTACTAAAAGCCGAAGAACTCAAGTCTAATTTATTGAAGAATTACAAGATGAGTTTGAAGAAATCCCGAGACAAAGTCATTAAAGTCAAAAGATTAAGAAGACTAAGGACTTAATGACGCAATTAAAGAAAGAAGAAAGAGGGGAGGAAGCTTCCTAAGCTCCTCCCTAATCTCCCTATATATAGTTTAGATTTTCCTTCATTTTGTTGTTGTTGGGTGGATTGACAACCCATCTCTTCCACCATTTTCATTTAGCACTTTAAATTCTTGCACTTTAATTTCTTGTATCGCACCCTTTAATTATCAAGTAACTTTTATTTAATTGTTGTTGAATCTTTACTTTTCTTGTTTAATCTCTCATCTACCTTTCTTATTTGTGTTTAATCTTTGTGTTCATGTTCTTGAGTTTTATGGTTTTCAATCAAGTGGGTTTTGATTGATTTGGCTTTATTTGTTAGTTTTGTTGAATTGTTTGGATTGATTATTGTTAGTTGATGTTTATTGGTTATTTTGGTTTAATCTTTTGGTTTGTTTTTGTTAGATTTGTTTAAATTCGTGCCTTTTCTTCAACCCCTGTTCTTCGTGTTCATCTTACTGTTTTCTCAGATTCCGGATCAGTTGTTTTATTCCGAATCAATGCCTGCATTTCTAGTATTCCGAATCAACTGAGTCCATCCGGAATATCTAGTATTCCGAATCAACTGATTCCATTCGGAATGTCCAACATTCCGAATCAACTAATTCCATCCGGAATGTCCAATATTCCGGATCAAAGCTAAACATTCCGGATCAATTAAGTTCATTCGGAATAGTTATTATTCCGAATCAAGGTTCTTCATCCGGAATAATCAATTATTCCGGATCACCCAGATATTCCGGATCACTCGTTTATTCCGAATCAAACTTTCCTTATTTTTTATTCCGTATCAAACCTTTATTCCGAATCAACTGTTATTCCGGATAGGTGACATATTCCGGATGAAATGTTTTATTCCGAATGAGTGTTTTCCAGTTTTTAGTTTTAAGCTTTACTTTTCCCGCCTTTTTCCTTATTTGCATTTTAAGTTTAATTGTCTTAGATTTATTATAGCCTTGCCTTAGTTTAAGTTTTAGTTGCGCTTTAAGTTTGCCTTAGATAGATTTAAGTTTGCGTTATTTACTTTAAGTGCCTTTTAATTTTCGTCACGCTTTTAAATTCTCGTCATTTATTTTAAATTAGAACTAAATTTTAAATTAACGTCATTTACATTTACGTCTTGCACATTTATTTAAAAACAACCAAAAATATTCTTTTTCACCAAAAACAATTAAGTCGTACTTTGAACCGGAAATCAATTCGTTAAGATACCAAGAAACGAACTTTTCAACTAGTAAAATCTTAGTATTAAAATGGCGCCGCTGCCGGGGAAGAGGAAGAGGAAGAGAAACGAACTTTTCAACTTTTCTCTTTGCGATCGACTAGAGAGAAGAGGAAGAGAGATTGGTGTGTTGAATTTTGAGGGTGGGGGGGGGTTGTTTATATAGACCTAAATCTTGTAGCCCAAAACAAATATAAGGAAAAAATTTTCCTTCCCCTTTTTCCCCTCCATAACCGACGGCCCAAACACCCCTTAGGGGTGTTCCGGAACCTTCCATTCTTCTTTCTATTTATTCCACTTTCTATTTATTTCATAACGCTCGTTAATACTTAACTCTTAATTATTTAACGGTCATTAATGTTATAGTTCGGTTTAATTTAATAAATATAATAAATATATTTATTAAATAATCAATAAATATAATAAATATATTTATTAAATAAATTAACTCTTTACGTATTGTGTGCAGTCCCGTAATCTCGAGTTCGATCCTATCACACGACTATTAAATATAAGTCCATAAACTTTCACAAACTACCAATCATACCTCTATATTTGGTGTAGTCTACCGAATTACTATCATCATCAACGGTGAGTTTAGTATCCGAGGCCATGGGATAGGGGTGTCTAAAAAAACTGGGAAACCATAAGAATCGAGGAACCGTACCGGAACCATCCCAGAACCGAACTATATATTAGAACCATGGTACGGTTCTTGGTTCCTAAAATTCCAAATTTTCGGTTCTCGGGACGGTTCGGGAAAGAACCGCTCGATTCCGGTTCTTTCCCGAAATAACCGTTCTTTTGGAAATATTGGTTTTTATAAGGTTTGTTTATGACATTATGTAGAACATGTAGTACTTCTATAACACTAGAAAATAAAACCCTAAATTCTTTAATGAACATCATTCTCAAGTCAACTTGTGGAGGCGTCGCTTTGCATCAAAGATTGGATAAGAAGGGAGAGATGGAAATATATGTGGATGAAATTGAAGATCTTTTGAATAATACGAGGTTGTTAATGGGATGGAAGAAGCGGTACGAAGTTATAGAGGCAAACAAGTGATGGGGCGTTAAACTTTTTTATGAGTGTTGAATTACAAATGTGTGTTCTATATACCTTTTAACAATTATACACTTAATTTTCTTTACATTTTGTGTTTTTGTTTATGTTATCTTAAACTATTGGAATTATAGGTATGATTTTCATTGTTGAAGACATTTTTGTGTGTATGTATTGATATAATATGTCATTTTTGAAAGATTGAAAACTAAAAAAAGTAAAACTTTTTAAACACAATGGTTCTCGTCGGGAATTCTCAAAAACTCCCATCCCGGAACCGGAACCATCCCGGAACCGAACTGAAGAAGTAGGGACGGTTCTCGGTTCCACATTTTCCTTAATTTACTGTTCTTGGTTCTTGCGGTCCGGTTCCGTTTCTAAAACCATGGACACCCCTACCATGGGTGTCTTCTGAAAGTCCCTAAAACTAGCTTGAAACGATTAAGAAGGATAATTAACACAAGTAAATACTTTTCAAATTAGTACTTTATTATTGTATAACAAGTATTACATGTGTTATGGATAACATAGTTTGATGAAAATGTGTTGTGTAAACTTTGGACAAAATAAAGCAAACTCAAGAACACAGGCACAATTGTTCTTTCTCTGAGTTGTAAAGAGTTAATGTGTGAAATCTAACAAAGTGAACAACATTAAATCCAGCCTACATATCCTATTTATAGTGGTACAGGATTGACTATTAGTACTGGTTGATGGTGACTACACAAAACAGACAATGTCAGACATCTGTCAAAAGATGCTCTTCTATTCTTGGTAGTTTGCCACAACGCTTTAGGGAAACAGAGCTGACATAGTTTCTCTTTTCTTCATTCCTTGTGCTTTAGGCTGTGAAACTTCCTGCCGAAACACTTAGGTATGTCCAAAGTGTACTGAGTGTTAACAGGGTATTGCCACCCCTGTTAACACTTAACCACTCACACTCCCTGATACATCTTGGATGTTATCCAACACAGCCAATGAGTATGTCTTCAAGTAATCTTCGACTTCCTTGACAATGTCTCTAACATGGACTCTTATGTGGTTGCTCACAGAAACTTAGAACTCTATGAGTCTTGGGTTATTTACATGAATCCTAGGCATAGGCACATTAATATCAAACAACTTATTTAAGTTTAAATCTATGACTAAGGTAATTCTAACAGACTTAGATTCCCAATAATCTCCTATTTAAATATAAATACAGCTGGATCTATATGAGTTATAGTAAGTGAGATAACAGCTTCTTCTTACACATAACAGATCTAACAAACAACTTCATACTTCACTAATACTAAAAAAATTTACAAGTACAATACATGAGTAAAACAAAATATGATAGTAAACATTCAACTGTGAAAACTTTAATAATCATCACTCTTGATTTTCTCTTCAGCCTCAGCTATGTCTGTCCTAGTATCCAATTCAACCTTCAATGCTTGGTCAAATTCCTTGGAGTACTCTGTGTTCAGTTTAAGCACCTTTGGAAACAAAATAAGTTGAATAGTTGATGCAAGCCCCAGCTAATCTTCCCTTTGGAACACATACTGACATCCTATGTAAGCCATTCCTTTTTCAGGCTCAGTATAAGTCTGACCATCAACAGGCCCTACAATCCCATTTGGGAGAATCAAGTTCCTGTGCATTCCATCTACTTGGATATCATTAGTTACAAAGGTTTCTTGAAGGAATTGAAACATCTTTTTTCTTTTCTTCTCAGCCTTTGTTCGTTTTGGTTCAAACAGCTATGGGGGTGGATAAATTTTAAGTTTGGTTGTTGTTTCTTTCAGTCAGTTGAACTTAGCTCTCAGAGTCTTAAGAAGTAAGAATTTTGCCTGTCTAGTTTTCTTTGCAGCTAAAGCTTCAATTTCTAACCATTCAGACAGACCAAGTGTCTTAAGCTTTAAATCCTTAAATACATCCATGTTGCCCTGTTGGTTATCTCTCCAAATAACCATTTATGGGGTATGGGTTGATTTCTTAACTGTGTATTTGAACTTGGTGATTGTGCCTGGAGCATATCTTTTGTTAACGCAGGCATCATAGTCAGCATTTACCTTTTTCAGAGCCTCTGCGAGTTTCATCTCCATTTCTCTTAGCCTTTGTCTTTGCTCTTCTTTGAGTTGTGGAGACATGGCTTTCAACTTGGCTTCATCCAGCTCTTTGGATTTCTTGATTTCATTCAATCATTTAAACTCAAGTGCCTGTTTCTCAATTTCTTCAACTGTTAAGGGTTTTTCATCAGCTACTTTGAAAGTTAAGAATTGTGAGATTTTGGTAGTGGGTCCTCCTGTCTCTAGCATCGCAACTATTTTCTTTAGTTTGGCGTCTGTGTCTACCATAACTATTTCTTTCCCTTTCTTCGGGACAAAGGATTCTTCACTTGCTTTCTTCATCTCTTTAGCTTGTTTAAAAAATGCTAGCTGAGCTTTGTCTTGAATAGCTTTTGGTAGGGAGCTTACAGTGAATTTGAGTTTCTTGGCATTTGGTTACCATCATCCACAGCCTTATTGGTGTTAACTAAAGACAGGGAATTTGATGAATCAGTTGCTTTGTTGTCTTGTTGCTCCCCCTTACTTTCAACATCATCATCAGGTATAGTGATTGGTGTGATGACTTGGAGAGGAATGGGGTTTTCAGTTGTGTTTGTGGTAGTGTTGACAGGTCCTAGTTTGAGTAGTCCAGTTTTCTCCCCCTCACGTTTAGCCTGTCTCTTAAGACGTTTGGCTGAATGTGACTGGATATAGCGAGCAACCTGTTTAACAGATGTGGCCAACTTCTTTTGCCTGTTTCTTGATCCTCTGGCAATTTTAAGAAGCCTGTTGCAGTTGCGATTCACAGATCGGTCAACATGGCCAGCCAAATAGGTAGTATGGTGTTTTTGCCTGTTCCACACAGCCTCAAATTCTTTGTGCATCACTAACTCATGGGCTGTAAACATATCAGGGACTTCGTTGATGGTGATATCTTTGATGCGAGTAGATAAGTGACTAAGTCCCTGGGAAACTTCTTTTCTTGTGCCATCTTTGATGGGTTCAGTGATGGATTCTTTAACAGCTTGGGAAATGATCTTGGGAAAATTGACAGTGAAGGAATGCATTTTAGATCCAATTTTATCTAAGTTTCTTGATAGGCGTTCAATGTCTGAAGCATGATGATAGGGCCTCAAACCATGAATGTTCAGGCTTTGCTGCTCATAGTAATCTTCCCTAGGAAAAAGATCAAAATTTGTTTGTTGTGGATGATCAAACAATAGAAACTCTACTGTAGGATCATATACAGCGCTATTAAGCTCCTTTGTGATAGAGGTAGCTGAGGTAGGAGTCACAACAGCTTCTTTTGGAGGAGGAGTTGGTTCTCTAGCTGGTGTGGACACAGCTCTGGGTGGTGACATGGAAGGTTGTTCATCTTCTTCATCATCCTCCTCCTCAATCATCCCCTCAGGGAGAATTTCATCATCTAGCATCAATTCAGGTTCATAAAGGCTTTCAATGTAGGCAAGCACATCCTCTTCAACATTAGGCATGGGCTCATCTTCTTTTGGCTGATCCTGAATCAATTTATTAGCTCCTTCAGGTGTAGCCAGAGAGTCTACATTTGGCTGTACAACATCAGCCTACAATTTGTGTAATTTAGTAACAGTGAAATAGATAAAGGGAATGGTCGCCATTTCACTGTCCCAGAGAGGCTGAGGATGATGATTCAGCCACTCCAAAGGATAAATCCTTGGGATTCTTTTAAGTGTGAAAGTAATAAGGTTAATGGTCGCCATTTGCTGCCCCTATGAAAGCTGAGTGTGATTATTCAGCCCCCCAAAAGGATAAATCCTTTGGGACTCTTTTATCTGTGAATTGTATATGGGTTAAGATCGCCTGTTACGCTGCCCCTAGGAAAGCTAAGGGTGATGATTCAGCTCCCCCGGAAAGGATAAATCCTTTGGGACTCTTTTAGTTGTGAGAAAGATGTGGTTAAAGATCGGCATATAACGTTGTCCCTAGGAAGGCTGAGGATGATGATTCAGCACCCCTAAAAGTTAAAATTTTGGGATTTTTTTTTCTGAGGGAACCTAGAGGCTGTGTGAAGTACAACTACTCTAGGTCGAGACATATATGTATTCAGGTTGTTGTTTGCCTGAATACTGTCTAGAGGGTGCAGGGTCATCGGGGTGCTTTATAAACACAAATGAATCACTCCCTGGTGTAAAGACAGGGTGTACAGAAATCTTAAAAGATTTCTAAGTGCATATATAGACTCCTATGGGTTGAGGATAACCCTAACTTCACCACTCTCACCTACAGACATTTGAGAGTGGTTGCTTGTGGACCTCTAAAAACTATAAACTGATTACCTGTGAGATATCAGCGGAATTTGGTTGGTTCCATGTTGTCTCTGCTGATGTAGAAACACTAGACTCTTGTTGTTTATCAACTGTTGTCTCTGTGTCCACAGAAGTCTCTAGACCAGAGGAAGGAGTCGCTGTCTTCTTAACCCTGGCCTTAGCAACAGTTTGGGTTTTAGAATAAGAGGGGTTTTTCTTCTTCTTTGGTTGTTGGCCAGTTGTTGCCTTGGACAGCGTGGTGTGTTGCCCAGAGGTCAAAGACGCTGACTTACCAGACACACCAGCTGCGATCACCCTCTTAGAGGAAGGGAGCAAGAGCTTCACAACGAATGGTTTTTTATTAGCAACATTCTTCATATGAGCTGTCTCTGGCACGTCCTTGGGACCCATCACCTTGTAGATAACTCCAGTTATGTGATAAGGCTTCATGGCTGTCAGTGTAGAGTTGTGGTAGTTGTCACCCAGTAGACTTTCAAAGATAAGAGAGAGAAAAAGAACATAGCATATGTTTTTCCCTCTAACTTGGTTGATGCCCTTCAGCTTTTCGACGAGGTTAGAGAATAAAATGCTTCCAATGTTGATGTATGTTCCCCGTATTAGTCCACAGGAACTGGTTTGATGGATTAAGGCTAATTGGTCTTGAGATCCCTGCATACCACCCAGGGATTTGACTATGTGAGTAAAGAGGACTCTCCACATAGGGGGAAAATTTGATCTTCAAGGGAGACTTCAGGACCACTTCAGCTGGTGTAAGGGCTGGGTTAACATCAGCGATAGGGAAGAGTGTGTCAAGGGCGTCCTTTACAGCCTTCTTATCAACAGATTTAGGTATTCTTCGCCATGTCTTATGTAACACCCCTAAATCGGGTCACATTAGCGAAAGGCTCCTTGGGTGTTACTTACATGATACAATCACACAATTATAGAAAAACAGTTCAAAAAGAGTTAGTTTTTATAAAAAGATCCATTCATTCATTCAATAGATATAAAATTCAAACACGTTCCCAGATAATTCAAAATGATTACAAAACATTACAAAAGATGAAAATTGCTTGAATGGATATAATTTATAATAGCAGGCCAAATCATTTCAAATATGCAAGTTTCATGAAACCGTCTTCCTTGAGTGCCTTCTTATGGACCTGAGATAAAACATGCTATAAAGTCAACAAAAATTTTTGAGTGAATCCATAGAGTTTAAATTAAATAAAGAGAACACAAGTATTTTAAATAACCTTCTATGGTTAAAAATTCATCAAAAGACAATTATGTTGTATGTACATAATTATCGGTGTTATTACATAAGCTTCATGACATTGAACGTTAACATATATTTATTTCAGCCCACCAACACACCAGCCAAGTGCGTATATTTATCTTATACGTATGCATCCGATGTTTCATTACTAGTGTTTCATTACACCATGCGATAGCTAGTCACAATCGGATTGGGTGTCACCCCGATAGATCTATTCATAGTATTAGCGTTCTTTTGATTAACAATTCATGAGGATGTGGGTCTATTTTAGGCTGCAAGCTAACTTATTTAATAACTTTCATCTAGGCATATAATCGGGTCCCTTGTGTTCTATTTTAAAACCAAGCATGTTATCCCCCTCGCGGGTTTTATAAAACAAGTAAATAAATACAAGCGAGGCTATAGACTCACCTGAGCAAAAGCGATATCAATCGAGATGATAATGATAAGAGTGAAACGACAAAATAGGATAAAATAGGAGGTTGCGAGCTTCAAACGCCGCCCTAAAATAAAGTGGCACGTCTTATAAATATATATGATTTTTTTTATAAACATATGTACTTTTAAAATAATTAGATTATAACTTTAGGACTTGTTTTGAAAAGCATAAAATTAAAAAGGACTAAAAGTGTTATTGTAAAAGTCTATCATAAACATTTGTATACAACTTATAACTTGAGGACCAAAATTGAAAATATGCAATATTATTGCATGTTAGTGATGTGAAGAATCACTTCTTCATTCTCAAGTTAGCTCATTTAAAATTTACAAGAAAAGTTCTTCATTTCCAGTATCTTATTCGAGTAGTCTAACCAATAATAAATCGTTATATTGAATCGATTTCGAGTAATACCTCAGCTCCAAGTCAGAATACAAGTAATTCGGAATCGTGATTCACGAGTATAAACACTGACCGAACACGAATACTAATAAAGTTAAACCTTTGTTCAACTTAATCAAACATGAGCTCGAACCTGCGGCCAACGAACCGAATACGAACGACTAGGAAACCAAAGCTCGAACCATACCGACTTGAATCAAGGATGTGATTGAACCCAAACTAAAATATATATATATGTAGTTGTAACCTGATATCTATCGACCTATTAAGAGGCCATATCGCGACATGCCTCCATCCGCTGTCATCTTCACCAGGACCCTTTCTAACATGATCAGTGTGCAAGCTTCTCTCAATATGTAGTAGATAAAACGCTGACCAAACGCTTGCTATATAAGGCTTATATCAGCCCCATTAACTTCAAAAGATGATGTTGTTGATGTTTATTTGTGTGAAAAGAAGAACACACAAATAATATGTTCTAAAGTGTGAGACCCCCAAAATAAGATATGGAACAACTAGGCAACGAGGGGGTAACACGTCATGGTACAAGAAACGATTAATTACAGTTTACACAAAGCTGACGTATTAAAAACATATATATTACATCATAAAAGATCAAAGTTTTAAACATAGGTCCCAGAGTTTTATATGCGGAAAGATTCATTATTTCATCACGATTTATAACATAATGTTTCCTAAAAGATAAAATAAGCTTCTGACAGTTTTTACTAAAACTAATCTTTTAAAAGCACCACATAGATCTCCAAGCTGCGATAATATCCTGCGGGCTCCCATCTAAGCAAAGCTAAGTAATAATACCTAAGATTGAACATGTAAAATCGTCAACATAAAGTTGAGTGATATTCATAGGTTTAGTAGTAAAGGTGTGGAACACAAGCATTCATTTGTAAACACGAATTAGGGAAAATGGTTATGTATAGTAACCATCGTCCGAAATTATTATTATTATTGCTGTTCTGTTCGGGAACCAAAGCTTAACTCAACGTAAGTTCCTCAAGGGAGTATTCAACCTAAATACTCAAGTATAAACAAATATTAGTGTGTCAAGGTAATTGGGACGGGGATAGTTAATTCCGATGGATCCACCCATAACATTCGCGCTTGGTAGCATGATTAATTAACGGTTCATGATCAGGAGAGGAAAATCAAGGCTAGACTAAAAAGCAATAATAATATCGAAAGTCTGGAAAGCATACACGTTCTGGATAGCATACAAGTTCTGGATAGCATACAGTTTTAAACGGTTGTGTTTCACCATGTAAAATCTCACCCCGTATTTAGAAACCATGTATATGTAAAAAGGGGCTATGAACTCACTTTGCCACGAGGTAAGTCAATCAGGGTACTCAGTAACTGAGTAGAAACAATGGTAGTGAGACGATCACCGACGATATGGATGCCCGGAAACACGAAAACTGCAACCTATCACAATAAGGCGCGCGTTAAGACTCGAACTCAAATATTGATATGTACCAAGTATAACATGACTCAAATGTTTTCAAAGTATTCGTATTTCGAAACCAATGACACGAACCAAACGAATCCACACTATCCCATTAATTCAACATTACTCGTTTATACACTTGTACACTTGAAATTGACCCGTCATAAGACACCAAGTCAACGCAAGTCAACGCAAGTCAAACTATCCCTTTACCTTACTCGGACCAGTAGCTAAGTCATTTATATAATGACTAAACACTTGAGTAAGTCACCATGTCCAATAGTGAATACTCAAACTCACGCTATACGTGCATTGAACTATGTGTCCAAAACACAAATCAGCAAGTACACTTCGAATGTACACACCGATCTACCCTATCTAGACTTGTCCGATTTAGATGAAAATTGGTCTCAAGGTCACTTATAACCTGTATAAGACCTCACTAAAGTTTGAGCCAAAGTTCACATTTTAAAACCCATAAGCTCGACGCTATACTCGACCCTAAAATTTGGGATATAATTGTATACTTGTTTTATAAAACCGTTTAACCACTTTAAAAGTACTATTTTGACAATCCACCTTTTAAACCCACTAATAGACTCATCATATTAGGTTTATTACTTTGAAAATCAGTATTATAATTTATCTAACTATGCCAAAAGTCCCTAAGAGTCGACCTAAAATCAGCCACTGTGACAACCTAAAACCCGAGATCATTTATTTAATATTATATAATATTATTTTACTGATGATTTTGAAATTTTTAATGTGTTGAATGATATGACGATTGATGTTTTCATTTAAAACCGACGTTGGAGGTCTTATTTTTATCTTTTTACTAATAGCGAGGATTATTAGTAATCACGATATCGACGGATGCCCGAGATTTTATGTTTTATTATTTGTTGTCTCGATGTTTATATTTTGACGTTTTTATTTTAAGTTTCTATTA
This sequence comes from Glebionis coronaria, assembly GCA_025667525.1. Classification (NCBI taxonomy): domain Eukaryota; kingdom Viridiplantae; phylum Streptophyta; class Magnoliopsida; order Asterales; family Asteraceae; genus Glebionis; species Glebionis coronaria. The sequence goes on along the minus strand of CM046880.1, from coordinate 183,667,065 downwards.
AGTCGAACCGAGATCATATTACTATCATATTTTGAGTGTGTTTTAACTTTTGAAAAGTATTTTTACGAAACCCGAGCCTCGTAAATATTTTCAAAATTGACAATTTACATTTTCTACCCTTACAACTATTTAATTGCATTTTGGACCAAAACTATCACAAATTGGCAAAATCTACCCCTCCACCCCACTATAAAAGGATTTTCCACTACCAAAAACACATACAAAATATGTGTAAACAAAATCAAACACTCTCTTCCCTCTCTCTTTCTATTTCCGTCCACCACCACCGTACAAAACCCATTTGATCTTCAAGTTTTACTTGGAATCAATAAAAACTAAAACATATCCCATCTAGGAAATTTCAAGGGCTTTCTTTTGGTGTAAAAATCTTCAACATGCATGAAGGTTGATTTTTCTAAGGTTGGTAGGTCAAATTTATGATTATGCACGTGTTGTTGGTGACGATCAAGAGATGATCATGCTAAAAATTTTGTTAAAAAGTTGTCTTTGATTTTTGATTTTTGATTTTGAACTTGAATCAAAGAAATCTAACAAAAGACCATCTTTGGAAATTTAATTGTGCATATTTTGGTATAAATTTTATACACATGCACCAACTTTTATTTTTTCATATGATCCATGCTTGTTTGATCTATTTTTATTGTGTGGGTGTGTTGTTAGTAGTATTATATTTGATTTCTAAGTAATGCATGTTTATTATTTTGAGTGGGTAAATTTTTGGATGATGATTCAAGTGTGTTATGGGTTAGTTAAGTTGTTTAAAATGATAGTAGGATGATTTTAGGCATATGAGAATGGTTAAAATTGGTTGAAAAATAGATTTGACATGATTTTTAAAGTGGTGTTTTAGATCAATAGGTTCAAGAGCAATTTTGGTTAAGTTACTGTTTGAAAATGGTTAAACTAGTTAGATGATGTTGTAGAGAACTCTTTTAGCTTCGATTTGATATAAGATATAGCTTCTAGCTCCAAACGAGCGCGAAGTTATGATGTTTTGATTATTCGTGTATCGGGAGACGAGTATCGACACAAACGAAGTTGTTGTTGATATTTGGATCGAATCTCGGGGACTATAGAATGAGTTGTAAAAATGATCAAGTTCTGATGTTTTGTTCTAAACTAAGGGTTGTGACTCTATTTTCAAACTCATGTGTCGGATTTGTAAACGGGATTGTTTAGAATGGTCAAAATGGTTGTACGAGTCGGTGACGTAAAACATTCGAGTTTTTGTAGTTCAAAGATGTGTCGGGCAGGGAACTTTAAACGTAAAATCTTTTGATGGGCTTGTAACAGGTCTTTCTATATATAGTAAATGATATCTCTGATTAGTATCATAAGCATTTGACGTGTTTAAGTGGGGTAAATGAGCCCGTATATTTTATGTGTACCGGCAGATTTTTATCGAAAGAATTGACTAAAAAAGTAAATATATAGAATGAAGTAAAAGGTCACTTGTATTGTTTTCATTTTGGATTGGTTGTGATTTTATGATTTTGAGTTTGATGTTACTAAGTATAGATTTTACTCGAGTTTATTATTGATGAACGCGCCTTATTTGATAGGTTGCGGTTTTTGTGTTTATCAGGCATCAACTATCGTCGAAGATCGTCTTGCTACTAATATTTCTCAAGGTGAGTCTATAGCCTCGCTTTGTACTTGTTTTGAATGATTTTAAAACCCGCGAGGGGGATACATGCTATTTGAAAGTAAAATGAACCCAAGTCATGATTGATTGTTTGGACCCGAATGTTGCATGTTGTTTCCTTGAATTGTATAAGTACCTAAGTTGCAAAAGTCCCTAAATTCATGAGCCGTTAACTATCATCTGACTTGATGTTGTGAGTTGGGAATAGCCGCTTATTCTAATAATAGTACTATTGGACTGACGACCCTATCCGAGACCAGGGCTTTACGCTGAGTAACCTCTGGGAAGGATAATTTTACGAGAATGAGAATGTGGTATACTTGCAACTGATACCCTAGTAGGGGCACTGGATTTCATCTAGTCATGCTGGCTTTAGGCGTGTGTAAGGGGTCGGTGTCATGAGCTTAATACAATTCTATAGCTATTGCTATATACCAAATTGCTTGAATGATAGATTGTAATGATCAGCAATTCTATTAAATGATCTTGATTGATTTTTCTCTTGTGTTCAAATGATGATTTGGAAAACCTATAGACTCGCTCAACCATTGTGTTGATGATTTTAAGCATGTATTTCAGGTGATTGAAGTTGATGAATTGCGGAGCTTGCGGAGAAGGATTGCGGATTGCTTTTGTGGTGATTGGTATAAAACGGATTTCTTTCCCTTTTGTCATAAAAATAATATTTTATGGTTGTAACACCCCCAAATTTACACAATTCAATACAGCGGAAGACTCGTTGGTGTTACAGGATAGCACATTACTCACATCATAGACAACGCTTAAAAACCACGTCGTTTAATAAAAAAGCATTTCCATTCATGAATGTCAAATTTACATAGGTCCCAAGTCATTGTATTTCATACAGGTTTTACAAAGCATTTGAATGGAAATTGTTATTTAAGTGCGGACCATGAATTCTTGTTGTCTTCCCAAGAATTACCTTCAAGTACCCGAGACAAAACATGTTAAAAGAAAAGGTCAGCGAAAACGCCGAGTGAATTCATAGAGTTTAATAAAACCATCAATATATTATCGGTATATAATTATTACCAAAAATCATTTTGCACAAATATTTGTAATAGGCCATAAAATAGCCAAAAACATTTTATATAAATCCTTGTCAAAATCATAATATAGGCTTTCGCCTTCAAAATCATTATACGAACCGTTGTCGTTAAAAACATCATACAATACGTTTTATAACGTTAAATAAAAACTGTTATATGAATATGGTTATGTAAAACCAAAACACGAACATAAAATCAATAATAAGACCCCGTATTGCTAGTCAGGCAATTCATTGTAATTCAGTGCGTACAACAGTATTTCGTTATTTGGATTATTATAAGCCGCATGACATTTTTACCTTACTAAACAAACAACGGGTAGCTAACCCGAAACTCATTTGCCCATCTAAATTAGCGTGTCGTCACAATAATCACGCTTGTGTAAATCTTCTCATACATAAATTCGCTTACCAATCAATGTGGCACGACGGGGATCAACCGTCAAGGCGCGAACTGGGGTGATCGTCCCCAAATAGTACGATTATATGCATAAGCGTCTACCAAATCCCGGTAGTTCACAATTCATGCTAATGGGAATTTTACTGACATAACCTAACTTTAATAATCCATTTCATTTCATCTATCGGGTCATTTAATCATTCATCGGGTTATACAATCATTCGGGTCCAAATCAATAAACAGACAATCGGGACAACTAGTGTCCTATTTCATAAAAACTAACATGTTATCTCCCTCGCGGGTTTATAAAACTTTTCATAAAAACATTTAAAAGAGTGCGAGGCTATGAACTCACGTTGATTGGGAAAGGCGGGTTATCGGCGATTTGGATGTACGGTACGTGCTTCAATCACGGAAACCTAGACAAATAATACTCGTCTTAGACTTTTGTCCAATGACTTTATCAAAATAACAATTATGTATACATATGATTATTTTATACATATGATGATGATCAAGTGGGTTTATACATTCCCATTTACTTATTTTAGTATTATGTGTTGATAACTTTTATACTAGTTTACTAGTTTTAACTATTTACATGTTTTAGGTCCAATAAGCCTATTATAAGTCCATTAACTTGTATTGATCTATTTTATACTTTTATTATCAGTATTATACTTTACATGTTGGGCCCAAGTGGGTTAAGCCCAATAAGTAAATTTATAAGTGTTTTACTAACTAGTCGGGTTTATAGTCCAATAAGGCTACTTCGGCCCGTTAATGTCTATATGTTGTAAAGTTCGAGTTTTATAGGTTTTTACTTGTTATATAAGTTCATATATCAGTATGTGAGTTTATAAAAGTTTATATTAGACGGGTCCGACCGTCTAAGTTTTATTTGACAAAAACGTTAATCTTTCGGTTTTAGCCGAAAAGACGTAAAACTTAGGTATATAGTTTTATCACTTGGAAAAACATTTATACTTGTAATTTATATAACATGTCCCATTTTAATATCAATATATATATAACTCTTAATTTATAATTATTATCAACTAGTGGGTTTTATATATGTATATTTTATAAATACAAAATTTTGAGTGCTTATATTATATACTATTTATTTTACCAAATCTGTCCTAAATTTTCAATCCACTAAAATGTCCATATCTAGAGTTCTATATGGAGATAGGACCTCAAATTTTTATCACAGAAACTACATGATATGTTCTTCATTTTATTCCTTAGCTACTGATGAATCAACCTCTAAATATTTTAATAAATTCGTCCAAAACAGTGTAGGCAGATTTGCACTCTAAACTTGTTTTGATCATATCTCACTCATTTTTATGATTCCATTGTATGGCCAACTCTCACATGTGTATAACACCTAATACTTACTGTAAATTGATTCCACTATGCCATTTAATCAGTTTATCATTTGGTTACTTACTGTTTTTATACAGCCATCATATTTAGCAAGATTTTAACCATTTTACATGTGGTTTTCCATCTTTTTACCCATGTTTATCAAATCTATCAACACCAAATCCCCACATAATATTTTTAATCATCATTCATTATCTTATACATATACATAAATAAAGAAATTACAAGATTACATAATCAAAATAACAAGAGGATAGGAAGAACAATCTTTATACCACCAAGGTTAGGTAGGTTATGATCAAGGCTTGGATTTTTGATGGAAAAACTTGTGATAGATCAACACCAATCTTCAAGACCACCAATATTTGTACACTCCTTGTAGAAATCAGCCCTTGGATATCACCAAATCACCATATTGGATGTTAGGATCACCTCCAATCTTCAATGCTTCAAGGTTTCTTCATTATATGTGTAGATAACACATAGTTTATGGCTAGAATTGATCAAAATTTGATCAAAATGGTATTTTAGAGAGAGAGTGGACGAAATTAGGGAGAGAAGGAGAGAGTGGTTTGCATGTATGAGTTTTGGAGAAGTGGTTTAGGTGTTGGATGGTTTTGGTGGTGTGATAGCTTACTTGTTAAGCATTAGCTAACAAGTGTTAGCTTAATAGTTAAAAATTGACACATCATGAGATGTGTTGGAGCCCATTTGTATAGGGGTGGGCAAGTGTAAACTTGTCCCATCCCTATTAATTTACGGGTACTCCTCGATTCTAGTTTCCTCGATTTGCATGCCCTTGGGTTGTTTTACGAAAAACGTTTTTATAAATTATGAATCAACGGCACAAAACGAATCTAATAAAAATTGTCTCATCAAAAACGAAGTTCAAAAACGTAAATACGTAATCCTAAGGTTTCCGGTTTAGTCGTAAAGGACGTTAAATTAAAATCGTAAGTCCTATTCTCTTCTCGTAAATTTGTGAGTTTATGAACCAACACAAATTTAAAATCTCAAAATAATATTCACGGATAATTTTTTTTTTCTGAAATGTCAGACTGTCACCAAAACAGTGTATGTAAACGTAAGCACGTAACGAAGAATCCTCCGGTTTAGACGTAGTCGATGCTACTTCAAGACGTAAATCCAAATTTCTTCCCAAAAATAAGTGAGTTCATATTATAACATTAAAATAATGTTTTCAAATAAATATTGAGAATAAAATATCGACCATAAATTGACGGATTGTCAAAACATTTACCCCTAAACAGGATCTTTGTCCTCAAAGATCATCTTATCTTACTACTCGCTTCTTATAGAGTTAACGCCATGTGGGTATTTCCTCCACATTCGGTCTTTTCTCAAAAGTGTAATTCGTTACAATACGCGAGTTTCATTAAACATAACTACGGGAATAAGATCAGGCTTAATGTTGACTTACTTTCTCTATCCATGATGTTCACGGGTTTTTGATGAATGTAACTTTTCGCCGATCTAAACTTCACCAAGAAGTGATCAGATTCTCACTTGATAGACATTTTATCAAGTTCGATATACGAAACATAATTCACACAGCTCTTGAAGTCCTAGGGTAGATCCAGCTTATATGCCTTTCAAACCAATCTTTTACATCATCTCAATGGTCCCATACAACGGGGACTTATATCCCATGATCTTTCAGATCATCAATTCATTTTTCCATGGTTAAAAGTTTTGGCATAACTTCGCTACCCATCTGGCACTTCAAGATCTACATTTCATATTCACATAACCTCCTGCCCATTACCGGCAGTCAATAATCAGATCCTAATTTCAATAATCATTTCAGGTCTCGCGGGTCGGGTATTTAGTAAGGTTAGATTTGTCATCATAGGCAACCTTAAACCTAAAAGACATGTCCAACTCACAATGGGTGTATGTCGGGTGTCTGCATCCCAATCCCTACCTTCAGATGTTCCTCATATAGATTTTAACAAGATTCGATCTCGATCCTAATACGATAATTATCAACGATAATCTCTCCAAAGGATAATGATTATATGGTTCATTACCAAAGGTCAATCATTCAAACATAAAACAGCACTTCTAGTATTTTGTATCGTTACTTTACCTCGTCCCTTTCGATTGGGGTTGTAAACAGTACTCTCATCAAGGTTCGTTCCTAATGACTTCTGAGCAAATTCCTAGAAATTCGATGCGAAGCGAGGATCTTGATTAAGATGATCGATATATGCACACTATGTTTACACAACTCCTTTAAATACAAAAGAGTCAATTTCTTCATCGAGCTATCATTAACAGGAATGGTATTAGCAGATTTGGCCAGTCTGTCGACGATGACCCAAATCGAATCAAATTCAGATGATGACCTTTGCAATAGTTAGACGTTTACTAATGTATGGGGCCATGTCTGCCTTCATAATTTGCCATTAGTACAACTTCTTCAGATAAAAATACATTAAATCATAAATGTCATGAATAAAATACTTATACTTACAAGATTCCAACATAACTATATCTCACAATCCTCCATATTTAGACAATCACAAGTGGCCTTTTAATCATTTAGTGCCATCGGCTTCTCAATTCTAATGGTTCACATTAGCCGCGAACCCCTTTTTATTATCTATATTATCCTTCTTACAAGCATCAATTATTTCTAAATTGTTCGGGCAATTTATTTTGCACCTTCATTATTAAGGAACACATCTTAATTAATTCTTTATCCTTTTTACATAATGTGTCAGTATTTACATTTATCTTTCCTGATGATATAATTATCATGATCACAATTCATTCAGAATTTCTTTCTTCATATATTCTAAGTTTTAGTTTCGTCTCAACTATTGTTTTTATCAGTTTTTCTCAATCCGACGTCTAAAGCGTCGATAGTTATTACAATTAATTAAATAATAAATATTTTTTTATGAAACGTAAAAGTAAAATTTTTTAAATTTCTTAGTTTGACCAATTATATGTAAATGTTCAAAAGAATAAATTTGAATTTAATTAACACGATTTTTGTTGATTTACCGAAAATAATTTGTGAGATTCGTAAATGTTCGAAAAATCTTTATTTATACTTTGGTCAAAATTTTCTTAATTGAAAAGCAAAAATTGTCGTTTCAAATTTCAAGTCATGGTTTATATGATTTTCCTCAATCCTTCTTAAGTTGTCTTGAGGTATGCACAAACATTTATCCCTAAACAGGAGTTTAGTTAAATGTTCTGGGTATAAGGGAATAATCCCTTAAAAGTTCTTTTGATAAAACATTTGTCAAAACACATTTGCACTTTCTTTTTGGTAAAATCCAAAGTCTTAAAAGGGCTCTAAATTTTTGAAGAGTCAATATAGATTCCATTATCTTATTAATCACACGGTCAAATAATGTAAAGGATTAAGTCTTTAATCACATGTTAAATACTCAAGGTACAAGTTTTCATTGTTCGGCCAATTTAGGGCAGTCTATAACTAATTATTAACTCATTCTTATTCTTATAAACAAACAGATGGTTCTTAATGATCACAAGCATGAATTTATCAAATTACATCCTACACACGTGATTCACCCAATTTATGGATTCTACATGTTGTAACACCCCCAAATTTACACATTTCAATACAGCGGAAGACTCGTTGGTGTTACGGGATAGCACATTACTCACATCATAGACAAGGCTTAAAAATCGCGTCATTTAATAATAAAGCATTTCCATTCATAAATATCAGATTTACATAGGTCCCAAGTCATAGTATTTCATACAAGTTTTACAAAGCATTTGAATGGAAATTATTATTTAAGTGCGGGCCATGAATTCTTGTTGTCTTCTCGAGAATTACCTTCAAGTACCTGAGATAAAACATGTTAAAAGAAAAGGTCAGCGATAACGCCGAGTGAATTCATAGAGTTTAATTAAATCCATCAATATAACATCGGTATAAAATTATTACCGAAAATCATTTTTGTACAAATCTTTGTAATAGGCCATGAAATAGCCAAAGTCATTTTATATAAAACCTTATCAAAAATCATGATATAGGTTTTCGCCTTCAAAATCATTATACAAACCATTGTCGTTAAAAACATCATACAATACGTTTTATAACGTAGTATATATTAAATAAAAACCGTTATATGAATATGGTTATATAAAAGCAAAACACGAACATAAAATCAATAATAAGACCCCGTATTGCTAGTCATACAATATATTGTAATTCAATGCATATAGTAGTATTTTCATTATTTTGGATTATTATAAGCCGCATGACATTGTTACCTTACTATAACCAACAACGGGTAGCTAACCCGATATTCAATTTGCCCATCTAAGTTAGTGTGTCGTCACAATAATTATGCTATGGAAATCTTCTCATACATAAATTCGCTTACCAATCAATGTGGCACGACGGGGATCAACCGTCAAGGCGCGAACTGGGGTGATCGTCCCCAAATAGTACTATTATATGCATAAGCGTCTACCAAATCCTGGTAGTTCACAATTCATGCTAATGGGACTTTTAGTGACACAACCTAACTTTAATCATCCATTTCATTTCATCTATCGGGTCATTTAATCATTCATCGGGTCATACAATCATTCGGGTCCAAATCAATAAACAAACAATCGGGACAACTAGTGTCCTATTTTATTAAAACTAACATGTTATCTCCCTTGCGGGTTTATAAAACATTTCATAAAAACATTTAAAAGAGTGCGAGGCTATGAACTCACGTTGATGTGGGAGAGCGGGTTATCGGCAATTCGGATGTACGGTACGTGCTTCAATCACGGAAACCTAGACAAATAATACTCGTCTTAGACTCTTGTCCAATGACTTTATAAAAATAACAATTATGTATACATATTATGATTATATATATATGATGATCAAGTGGGTTTATATATTCTCATTTACTCATTTTAGTGTTATGTGTTGGAAATTTTCAACACTAGTTACACTAGTTCAACTTGTTTACATTTTGAGGCCCAATGGGCCTATTACAAGCCCGATATATTATAATAGCCCAATTATACTTTTATTATAAGTATTATACTTTACATGTTGGGCCCAAATGAGTTAAGCCCAATAAGTAAATTTATAAGTGTTTAGTCCATTTAGTTGGATAATTAGTCCAATAGTGCTAACTTAGCCCGTTAATGTCCGTATGTTATATAGTTTGGGTTTTATCGGTTTTTACTTGTATTAAGTACTTATATATCAGTATATGACTTTTAAAAAGTTTACATTAGACGGGTCCGACCGTTTAAGCTTTAATTGACGAAAAACGTTAGTTTTATGGTATTAGCCGAAAAGACGTAAAAATCATGTTTATAGTTTTTATAACTTATAAAACTTACCAAACTACCCTTTTTATAAAATGTCCATTTATTTATCCTTATAAATAATTATATAAATGTAATATATAAGTTAGTGGGTTTTAATTCATATTTTATACTATATTTATTTGAGTGCTTATATAATAATATTAAACTTTAATTTCACAAAATCAGTGCTAAATTTTAAGTTCACTAAAATGTCCATATCTAGAGTTATACATGGAGATAGAACCCCAAATTTTTATCATATAAACTAAATGATATGTGCTTCATTTTATTACTTTATAGCTACTGATGAATCAACCTCTAAGTAATTTATAAAATTCGTCCAAAACAGTGTAGGCAGATTTGCACTCTAAACTTGTTTTGATCATATCTCACTTATTTTTATGATTCCATTGTATGGCCAACTCTCACATGTGTATAACACCTAATACTTACTGTATAATGATTCCACTTTGCCATTTTATCAGTTTAACATTTGGTTACTTACTGTTTTTATACAGCCATCACATTAAGCAAGATTTTAACCATTTTACATATGGTTTTTCCATCTTTTTAATCATGTTTATCAAATCTATCAACACCAAATCCCCACATAATATTTTTAATCATCATTCATCATCATATACATATACATAAATAAAGAAATTACAAGATTACATAATCAAAATAACAAGCGGATAGGAAGAATGATCCTTATACCACCAAGGTTGTGTAGTTTATGATCAAGGCTTGGATTTTTGATGAAAAAACTTGTGATAGATTAACACCAACATTGAAGACCACCACTATTTGTAAACTTCGTGTAGAAATCAGCCCTTGGACATCAACAAATCACCTCCTTGGATGTTAGAATCACCTCCAATCTTCAAGGCTTCAAAGGAGCATCATCATGTGTATGATTAACACATGATTTTATGGCTAAAATAGATCAAATAAGGGTTATTGTTGGTGATTTTGGGACGAAAATGAGAGAGGGAGGAAGGGAGGATGAGTGGTTTTGCATGTGTAAATGAAGAAATGGTTTCAAGGAAATGGTTTTGTGGTTTGGTGTAGCTTACATGTTAAGCTTAGCTAACAAGTGTAACTTGTTAGTTATAACTTGACACATCATGAGATGTGGTGGCATACTTTGGCCATCTCATGTTAGTGGGGTGAGGCAAAACTTGTTTTGTCTCATCCCACTAATTTACGGGTATTCCTCGATTCTAGTTTCCTCGATTTTCGTGCCCTCGGGTCGTTTTACGAAAAACGTTTTTATAAATTATGAATCAACGGCACAAAACGAATCTAATAAAAATTGTTTCATCAAAAACGGAGTTCAAAAACGTAAATACGTAATCCTAAGGTTTCCGGTTTAGTCGTAAAGGACGTTAAATTATAATCGTAAGTCCTAATCTCTTCTCGTAAATTTGTGAGTTTATGAACCAACCAAAATTTAAAATTCCAAAATAATATTCACGGATAAATTTATTTCCTGAAATGTCGGACTGTCACCAAAACGGTGTATGTAAACGTAAGCACGTAACGTAAAATCCTCTGGTTTAGACGTAGTCGATGCTACTTCAAGACGTAAATCTAAATTTCTTCCCAAAAATAAGTGAGTTCATAATATAACATTAAAATAATGTTTTTAAATAATATTTGAGAATAAAATATAAACCATAAATTGACGGATTGTCACAGCATTTACCCCTAAACAGGATCTTTGACCTCAAAGATCATCTTACTACTCGCTTCTTATAGAGTTAAAGCCATGTGGGTATTTTCTCCACATTTGGTCTTTTCTCACAAGTGTAATTCATTACAATACGCGAGTTTCATCAAACATAACTACGGGAATAAGATCAGGCTTATTGTTGACTTACTTTCTCTATCCATGATGTTCACAGGTTTTTTATGAATGCAACTTTTCGCCAATCTAAACTTTTTCAAGAAGAATTCAAATTTTCACTTGATAGATACTTATCAAGTTCGATTTACGAAACATAATTCACGCAGCCCTTGAAGTCATAGGGTAGATCCAGCTTATATGCCTTTCAAACCAACTTTTACATCATCTCTATGGTCCCATACAACGGGGACTTATTTCCCATGATCTTTCAGATCATTTATCCATTTTTTCAAGGTTAAAATTTTTGGCATAACTTCGCTACCCATCTGGCACTTCAAGATCTACATTTCATATTCACATAACCTCCTGCCCACTACCGGCAGTCAATAATCAAATCCTAATTTCAACAATCATTTCAGGTCTCGCGGGTCGAGTATTTTGTAAGGTTAGGTTTGCCATCATAGGAAACCTTAAACCTAAAAGACATGTCCAACTCACAATGGGTGTATGTCGGGTGTCTTCGTCCCAACTCCTGCTTACAGATGCTCTAATTTTTAGATCATTACAAGATCCGATCTCGATCCTAACACGATAATTATTAATGATAATCTCTACAAAGGAAAGCGATTATACGGTTTATTACCAAAGGTCAATCATTCAAGCAAAAAACAGCGCTTCTAGCATTTTGTATCGTTACTTTACCTCGCCCTTTCGATTGGGATGGTAAACAGTACTCTCATCAAGGTTCGTTCCCAATGACTTCGGAGCAAATATCTAGAAATTCTATGCGAAGCGAGGATCTTGATAGAGATAATCGATACAGGCACACTATGTTTACACAACTCCTTTAAATACAACGAGTCAATTTCTTCATCGAGAATTTATCATTAACTGGAATGATATTAGTAGATTTGGTCAGTCTGTTGACAATGACCCAAATCGAATCAAATTCAGATGATGACCTTTATAATAATTAGACGGTTACTAATGTATGAGGCGGTGTCTGCCTTCATAATTTGCCATCAGTATAACTTCTTCAGATAAAGATACATTTAGTCAGAAATATCATGAATATAATACTTATACTTACGAGATTCCAACATGACTACATCTCAAAATCTCCATATTTAGGCAACCACGAGTGGCATTTTATACATTTAACGCTATCGGCTTCTCAGTTCTAATGGTCCACATTAGCCGCGAACCCCTTTATTATCTATATTATCCTTTTTACAAACATCGTTTATTTTTATATTGTTCGGCAATTTATTTTGTACAATCATTATTAAGAAACACATCCTAATTGGTTCTTTATCTTTTCTACATAATGCGCCAGTAATTACTTTCACCTTCCCTGATGATATAAATATCATGACCACAATTCACTCAGAATTTATTTCTTCATATTTTCTAAGTTTTATTTTCGTCTCAACTATCATTTTTATCCGTTTTGCTCAATTCGACGTTTATAGCGTCGATAAATATTGCTAGTAATTAAATAATAAATATTCAATTTTATGAAATGTAAATGTTAAAAGTTTAAATTTCTTAGTTCGACCAATTATAATAAAATGTTCAAAACAAATTTGAATTTAATTTACACGATTTTTGCTGATTTATCGAAAATAATTAATAAGATCCGTAAATGTTTGAAAAATCTTTGGTTATACTTTGGTTAAAATTTTCTTAGTTGAAAAGCAAAAAGTGTCGTTTCAAATTTCAAGTCATGGTTTAAATGGTTTCCTCAATCCCTCTTAGGTTGTCTTGAGGTATACACGAACATTTACCCCTAAACAGGAGTTTAGTTAAATGTTCTGGGTATAAGGGAATAATCCCTCAAAAGTTCTTTTGATAAAACATTTGTCAAAACATTTTTGCATTTTTCTTTTTGGTATATCCCAAAGCCTTAATGGCTCTAATCTTTGAAGAGTCAATATATTCCATTATCTATTAATCACACAGTCAATTAATATAAAGGATTAAGTCTTAAATCACATGTTAATTATTCAAGGTACAAGTTTTCATTGTTCGGCAAATTCAGGGCAATCTATAAATAATTATTAACTCCTTCTTATTCTTAGAAACAAACAAATGGTCCTTAATGATCACAAGCATGAATTTATCAAAGTACATCCTACACACGTGATTCACCAAATTTATGGATGCTACATGTGCATTTGTCAATCCAAACAACATAACATGAAACTCATAATGTTCATTACAAGTTCTGGATGTAGTGATTGGAATAGATCATATTCTTCGCGAACGCGATGTTGATGATAACCATGCCGTGGATCAAATTTTGAATATACGCTAGAACCTTGTAAATGATCGAACAAATATATCATCTTGGGTAGTGGATATCGATTTCGATCGTCAATTTACTTAGTTCACGGTAATCAGTAAACATAAGGAATGATAACACCATAGATCTTCATGATGACGAGCTCGGTAGAATAAAATCTTTCTATGACAACTCTCTCAGTTGTATGGTAATTCCTTTAATTCTGATGGTGCTGACGTATAGTGCACATACCACAGGTGCAGCACAGGGAATATAATCAATACCAAATTCACCAACAAATACCTTCTAAAGTTTCAGATAAAGCAAACATCTTTTAATACATTCACTTTTAAGTTCTTTCTAGATTACAAGGTCTATGACTAGTTCATAACCATTCACGTTGTAATTTCAAGTCTAAATGCAGGATATGGTCATCCATCGGGAATTATTTAGATCACTTTTGATAATCAACATCTTATCTTTTAGGGGAATTCTACTCGAGTTCCCATCAATTAAGACAATGTCGTCATGTCATAATCAATCAATCCATTCTTCTGGCACTATCAACTTTCCAGTTTCATTACCGTTGATAAGATGTGAACTTCTCAAAAGACTAACAATAACTCATAATCCTTCACAAATTCAAGGATATATGGAGACACAACTAACCTTAAAAGAGTAAGGTCAACGCATAATCTACGCGAGAGAATTTTAAATCAGATACAGACGTAAACATTAACGAATATGAATATATCCCATGTTTTCATGAATTGAGTACGCATTCGAAAGCTCCTCGGATCGTTACCCACGTCATTCAAATTAAATCAAATCAAAAGAAATGATAGGAACATCGATACATCCAGTCGGGTATAAACACTCGGTAATCAGATTCTTTTCCTAAGAATCTCACCACGGGAGATTTGGACAAAAAGGAATATCAATTGTTAAATAAGACAAATTCCACAGATGAGTAAATTCAGTTCAGAAGAATAAATAGTACGGGCACAAATGTAGGTGTCCCTATCAATATGTCCCTATTTTTCACTTCTTGTAGATCTCACAAAACTTCAATACTTCACAATTTCAAGGAAAATGTAATGTTTATTAACAATTTTATGGTGACTACTAATCAGCCTTGCATGGTCCATTCCAAATTGTATGTAGGCGCGCAACTATATACAATTTCAAGATTAACGATGCAATACTCAGTTCGTCAAAATTTTATCATCATGTTTACAATAAAAACATTTTCATGCTTAATTCTTAAATAAGAATCAAATTAAATTTACAAAAATTTCTTTGTTATGAAAACAATTAAGTTTTCCAAGTTATTTCATAATCAACTTTATTTCAATAATGATTATTTATAAGTCTCACTTTAAATAATCCATATAGTGATGAAAATTCAATTTTCTCAAAGGATATTGTTTATCTTATAAAAACAATGAGTGATCTGCAAAAGAGTGATGAAGAGTTGTTTACCAAGAACTAACTACAATATAATAGGAAATGAGCTTAGCCAATTAATCACGAGGTTCATGACCTCAATGGCACTCAAAAAGAATAATCCACAACGTAACTCAAATCGAGATGAGTACTTGTTCAATGGTTGCACCACTAATGCGAGCATTAGGATGAAGAAATAAAAGATAGATAACATTGTTACATGTAGAATTTAGCAATCAAAAGTAGTCGTTTCATTAATCACAAACAAGTCAGAATTGTACCGTAACACATTACGTGTCACTATGTCATACAATTCCAAGAACTCATCTTAGCAACTGATGTCTCAGTTAAGTTAGGGATTTTTTTAAAAAGATACCACAATGAATACTAATCTACAAGAGTCATTAGGTGTCCCACCTGTCCCGGAAGATCCATCGGTCCCAATTCAGAAAAAGACTTCTTCAATTTATTTATTGGAAACTGGGCATCCTCATCATTGGACAATGGCCTATGAGCAACACTTAACACGAACTAACAATCATTTAAAACCTTATAATTCAATCACAGAACTTAACGACTTCCTTTTAACAATTTCATATTCCATACAAGTTAAATTTTTACTTCATTCAAGTTTCAACCAACTTATACTCAATGCAACATCCTACTTCATTCTCCAATACTTTCAACCTTATTCTTAGACCTTGATAGGGCGATAAAAGCTCAATATGATCAAAACTTAATTTCCAATCCTATATCTCTTACAACAATAATTATCAAATGAGTCACTAGTATAAAATGACTCACACATTCAATTAGACTTCTCGGAAAGTTACTAGTGGCATGAGGCTTTTGGGTAATGGTTCCAATGACATCCTCAAGTGCAACATTCACCCTTTCGATTTCAGTTTAAGAATTGGCTGACAACAAATCAGATGACACATTTCCAGGTGGTAACGTTTTGTCACACTCCACTCTATAAGGAAAGATCGTCATGACATCGATATAAGTTTTAATTTTGCCAATTCTTTTTCAATATCACAATCAACTAATATCTACATTTCTATGAGTATCAACCATTTGTTGGGATCATAAATATCCACAACTTGGTTTATTTACTAGGGGATATAGGGTTCCTTGTGACAATCTACGTCGTATAAATACCTCGTATAAATATTAAAATAATCATCAAACAATCATGTAATAAAATTACATCATATATATATATATATATATATTTATATATATATATATATATATATATATATATATATATATATATATATATATATATATATATATATATATATATATATATATATATATATATATATATATATATATATATATATATATATATATATATATATATATATATATATATATATATATATATATATATATATATATATATATATATATATATATATATATATATATATATATATATATATATATATATATATATATATATATATATATATATATATATATATATATATATATATATATATATATATATATATAAACCAAGTTATATATATTAAAATAACACTTCTCAGTCTGGCCTTGTCGGTAACTCGGGAATTCTTTGGCACCGTTATAGTCAAAATATTTTTAGACATTTTAAGAAAATGTTTATAGTCAAAAGATTTTGAAATGTTTTATTCAAAACCTTGGTTTTAAAAATCTTTCGTTCTCTATAACGAGAGCTCTGGTACCAAACTGTAACACCCCCAAAATTTACATATTTCAATACAGCGGAAGACTCCTTGGTGTTACGGGATAGCACATTACTCACATCATAGACAATGCTTAAAAATCGTGTCATTTAATAATAAAGCATTTCCATTCATAAATATCAGATTTACATAGGTCCCAAGTCATAGTATTTCATACAAGTTTTACAAAGCATTTGAATGGAAATTATTATTTAAGTGCGGGCCATGAATACTTGTTGTCTTCCTGAGAATTACCCTCAAGTACCTGAGATAAAACATGTTAAAAGAAAAGGTCAGCGATAACGCCGGGTGAATTCATAGAGTTTAATTAAATCCATCAATATAACATCGGTATAAAATTATTACCGAAAATCATTTTTGTACAAATCTTTGTAATAGGCCATGAAATAGCCAAAGTCATTTTATATAAATCCTTATCAAAAATCATGATATAGGCTTTCGCCTTCAAAATCATCATACAATACGTTTTATAACGTTGTATAGATTAAATAAAAACCGTTATATGAATATGGTTATATAAAACCAAAACACGAACATAAAATCAATAATAAGACCCCGTATTGCTAGTCAGGCAATATATTGTAATTCAATGCATATAGCAGTATTTTCGTTATTTTGGATTATTATAAGCCGCATGACATTGTTACCTTACTATAACCAACAACGGGTAGCTAACCCGATATTCAATTTGCCCATCTAAGTTAGCGTGTCGTCACAATAATCACGCTATGGAAATCTTCTCATACATAAATTCGCTTACCAATCAATGTGGCACGACGGGGATCAACCGTCAAGGCGCGAACTGGGGTGATCGTCCCCAAATAGTACTATTATATGCGTAAGCGTCTACCAAATCCCGGTAGTTCATAATTCATGCTAATGGGACTTTTAGTGACATAACCTAACTTTAATAATCCATTACATTTCATCTATCGGGTCATTTAATCATTCATCGGGTCATACAATCATTCGGGTCCAAATCAATAAACAGACAATCGGGACAACTAGTGTCCTATTTTATAAAAACTAACATGTTATCTCCCTCGCGGGTTTATAAAACATGTCACAAAAACATTTAAAAGAGTGTGAGGCTATGAACTCACGTTGATGTGGGAGAGCGGGTTATCGGCAATTCAGATGTACGGTACGTGCTTCAATCACGGAAACCTAGACAAATAATACTCGTCTTAGACTCTTGTCCAATGACTTTATAAAAATAACAATTATGTATACATATGATGATTTTATATATATGATGATCAAGTAGGTTTATATATTCTCATTTGCTCATTTTAGTGTTATGTGTTGGAAATTTTCTAGACTAGTTACACTAGTTTAACTTGTTTACATTTTGAGGCCCAATGGGCCCATTACAAGCCCGATATATTATATTAGCCCAATTATAATTTTATTATCAGTATTATACTTTACAAGTTAGGCCCAAATGGGTTAAGCCCAATAAGTAAATTTATAAGTGTTTAGTCCATTTAGTTGGATTATTAGTCCAATAGTGCTAACTTAGCCCGTTAATGTCTGTATGTTATATAGTTCGGATTTTATCGGTTTTTACTTGTATTAGGTACTTATATATCAGTATATGACTTTTAAAAAGTTTACATTAGACGGGTCCGACCGTCTAAGTTTTAATTGTCGAAAAACGTTAATTCTACGGTATTAGCCGAAAAGACGTAAAAATCATGTTTATAGTTTTTATAACTTATAAAACTTACCAAACTACCATTTTTATAAAATGTTCATTTATTTATCCTTATACATATTTATATAAATGTAATATATAAGTTAGTGGTTTTTAATTCACATTTTATACTATATTTATTTGAGTGCTTATATAATAATATTAAACTTTAATTTCACAAAATCAGTCCTAAATTTTAAGTTCACTAAAATGTCCATATATAGAGTTCTACATGGAGATAGAACCCCAAATTTTTATCACAGAAACTACATGATATATGCTTCATTTTATTCCTTTATAGCTACTGATGAATCAACCTCTAAGTAGTTTATAAAATTCGTCCAAAACAGTGTAGGCAGATTTGCACTCTAAACTTGTTTTGATCATATCTCATTCATTTTTATGATTCCATTGTATGGCCAACTCTCACACGTGTATAACTCCTAACACTTACTGTATATTGATTCCACTTTACCATTTTATCAGTTTAACATTTGGTTACTTACTGTTTTTATACAGCCATCACATTAAGCAAGATTTTAACCATTTTACCTATGGTTTTTCCATCTTTTTAATCATGTTTATCAAATCTATCAACACCAAATCCCCACATAATATTTTTAATCATCATTCATCATCATATACATATACATAAATAAAGAAATTACAAGATTATATAATCAAAATAACAAGAGGATAGGAAGAATGATCCTTATACCACCAAGGTTGTGTAGTTTATGATCAAGGCTTGGATTTTGATGGAAAAACTTGTGATAGATCAACACCAACTTTGAAGACCACCAATATTTGTAAACTTCTTGTAGAAATCAGCCCTTGGACATCACCAAATCACCTCCTTGGATGTTAGAATCACCTCCAATCTTCAAGGCTTCAAAGGAGCATCATCATGTGTATGATTAACACATGATTTTATGGCTAAAATAGATCAAATAAGGGTTGTTGTTGGTGATTTTGGGACGAAAATGAGAGAGGGAGGAAGGGAGGATGAGTGTTTTTTCATGTGTAAATGAAGAAATGGTTTCTAGGAAATGGTTTTGTGGTTTGGTGTAGCTTACATGTTAAGCCTAGCAAACAAGTGTAACTTGTTAGTTATAACTTGACACATCATGAGATGTGGTGGCATACTTTGGCCATCCCATGTTAGTGGGGTGGGGCAAAACTTGTTTTGTCTCATCCCACTAATTTACGGGTATTACTCGATTCTAGTTTCCTCGATTTGCGTGCCCTCGGGTCGTTTTACGAAAAACGTTTTTATAAATTATGAATCAACGACACAAAACGAATCTAATAAAAATTGTTTCATCAAAAACGGAGTTCAAAAACGTAAATACGTAATCCTAAGGTTTCCGGTTTAGTCGTAAAGGACGTTAAATTATAATCGTAAGTCCTAATCTCTTCTCGTAAATTTGTGAGTTTATGAACCAACACAAATTTAAAATTCCAAAATAATATTCACGGATAAATTTATTTCCTGAAATGTCGGACTGTCACCAAAAGGGTGTATGTAAACGTAAGCACGTAACGTAGAATCCTCTGGTTTAGACGTAGTCGATGCTACTTCAAGACGTAAATCTAAATTTCTTCCCAAAAATAAGTGAGTTCATAATATAACATTAAAATGATGCTTTTAAATAATATTTGAGAATAAAATATAAACCATAAATTGACGGATTGTCACACATGTGTATTAGTCAATCCAAACGACATCACGTGAAACTCATAACGTTCATTACAAGTACCGGATGTAGTGATTGGAATAGATAATCTTTTTCGCAGATGCGAAGTTGATGATAACCATGCCATGGATCAAATCTTAAGAACATATGCTAGAACCTTGTAAATGATCGAACAAATCTATCATCTTGGGTAGTGGGTATAGATTTAAAAATCGTCAATTTACATAGTTCATGGGAATTCAGCAAATATAAGGAATAATAACACCATAGCTCTTCATGATGACGAGCTTGGTAGAATAAAAGCTTTCCCCGACAACTCTTTCAGTTGTACGGTAACACTTTTGATTTAGATGGTGCTGATGTATAGTGCACATGTCACAGGTGCAGCACCAGGAATATAATCAATACCAATTCAACTTGCCTTTATGGCGGAAGTCTAGGTAATTCACCAACAAATACCTTCTAAAGTTTTAGTTAACGGAAACATCTTTTAATACATTCACTTTTATGTTCTTTCTAGATTATAATATCTTTTAATACATTCACTTTTATGGTCACCCATCAAGAATTATTTAGATCACTTTTGATAATCACCATCTTATCTTTTAGGGGAATTCTACTAGAGTTCCCATCAATTAAGACAATGTCGTCATGTCATAATCAATCAATCCATTCTACTAGCATTATGATAGGTGTGTAAACACCCATCCTTTTCACCACTTAATTACAATAATAACCGAACCAAAACGTGTATTTTATGTCGTAAATGTCGGAATTATGCGAGGTTTGTGTTTTTGTTGTGATTTAGGACGAAAAGGTGAAAAGTGAAGAAAACACGGGCATTCATGGGCTTTTATCGAAGAAAAAGACGAAAGACGAAGTCAAGAAGTCAAGAGTGCAAAAAGAACGGAAGTCCAAGACCAATTCTAAAGATTTATCGAAGAAAAAGTCAAAAGACGGAAGTTTACTAAAATCCGAAGAACTCAAGTCTAATTTATTGAAGAATTACAAGACGAGTTCAAAGAAATCCCGAGAAAAAGTCATTAAATTCAAAAGATTAAGAAGATTAAGAAAGACTAAAGAAGATTAAGGACTTAAGCATGCAATTAAAGAAAGATGAAAGAGGGGAGGAAGCTTCCTAAACACCTCCTAATCCTCCCCTATAAATAGTTCATTAGTGTATTCATTTGTTTTTGTTGGCTAATAGTGACAATTAGTTCTTCCATTTTATTTACCTTGTCATTTAATTTCATGTCCATTTAAATACATTGTCTTGCACCTTAAATACATTTAATTTCAAGTAAGTTTCCTTTTAATTATTGTCAATCTTTACTTTATTGTTTGATCTCCTATCTTCCTTTCTTTAATCTTTATGTTTATTTGTTCATGTTCATGTTCTTATTTTATTGATTTCATTTAAGTGGTTTTTGATTATTTTGGTTATATTTGTTAGTTTGATTATTTTGGATTGTTTGTTTATGATTAATAGATGTTTATTGATTAATTTGATTTAATCTTGTGGTTGATTTTGTTTAGTTTTGATTAGATCCGTAGCTTTTGGTTTCTTCCTTGTTCTCCGCTGTTCGTTTCTGTTCCCAGGATTATTCCAGATCAAAGCTCAAAACATTCCGAGTGAAGATTGTTTGTTGATTATTCCGAATAAAGGGAGTTCATCCGGAATAAGTGACATATTCCGGATCAAGGCCATATTCCGGATCAACAACACATTCTGAGTGAAGGATTTTAGGGTTGGTTCATTCGGAATATTTCACATTCCGGACCAAGGGTTTAGCCAAAGTGTTCATCCGGAATATCCAATATTCCGGATCAAATAATTTTACTCGGAATAATTTATTATTCCGGATCAAACCTTTCATTCGGAATACCAAACATTCCGGATCAAGCACAACATTCCGGATCAAAATATATTCCGGATCAAGGAAGATATTCCGGATCAAGACATCATTCCGGATCAGCTTTTGATTCCGAATCAAGACTTTATTCCGGATAAGTGACATATTCCGGATAAAGGATTTATTCCGGATCAAGGGTTTTGGTAAATATTCCGAGTGAAGAAGAATCATTACGAACGAAGGTGACATTCCGTATGAGTGATTATTCTGAGCGAAGAATTATTCCAGATGAGATATTTTTCAGGTTCTTTTAATTTCAGATTTTAACTTTCTGTTTTTAATTTTCAAGCTTTACTTTTCCCGCCTTTTTACTTAGTTGCACTTTAAGTTTAATTGCCTTAGATTTATTTTAGCCTTGCCTTAGTTTAAGTTTAAGTTGCGTTTTAAGTTTGCCCTTAGATAGATTTAAGTTTGCGTTAGTTACTTTAAGTGCCTTTTAATTCTCGTCACGTTTTTAATTACCGTCATTTATTTTAAATTAGAGTTAGATTTAAATTAACGTCATTTACATTTAAGTTTTGCATTTTAATTTTACTACAACGACACAACTATTTGTTCCACCAAAGAACGACTGAGTCACACATAGAACCAGGATCAATTCGATTAGACATACATCAACGAATCTTTTTACCTGGCCAAAAGCCTTGTATCAAATGGCGCCGCTGTCGGTTCTTTTCGTAAAGATTAACGGTTTTCTGTGAGAGACGCGTGGCTTTTTGGGATCCGTTCATTCGTGAGCGTTATTTTTCTTGCATAAAAATTTCAAAAAAATCAATAAAAATAAAAATTGTTAAAAATCCATAAAAATTAAAAATTTTCAAAAATCCAAAAAGATTTTATTTTTATCTTTATAGTGTATATATTCTCTTTGCGTTTGGTTTCTTTTTATTTTGCCTTTGTAGGTGTATGCGTACTAGATCTTCTAATTATCAAGAACCTGAGACTCATGAAGATTTAGCTATGGCAGGTGTTAACAACAACAATAATACACCGCACCTCAATAATAACAACAACAATGTTCTTCCACAGCCCGATCTTCAGACATTGGAGGAGCTTTGTCAACCTACCATGTTTGGACGAGGAGGACCGATTGCACCGATGCAAATCACGGCTCCGGAGTTTTCGTTGAAGCACCACATGATTCAGCAAGTGCAAACTAATCCATTCGCCGGAATGCCTGATGATGATGCCAACAAACACCTCGACAAATTCATTACTATTACCCAAAGCATGAAGTTGCCCGGTGCCACAATGGATGTTCTACGCATTCAACTCTTTCCACATACTTTATCACACCACCCCGAGAAATGGTTTGATCGTCTCCCGAAGAATTCAATTCATACTTGGGATGACATGACTCAACGCTTTTTGTCGCGCTACTTTCCACCATCCATGGTCATGAGCCTTCGCAATCAAATCAGCGGTTTCATGCAAGATCCCGATGAATCTCTCTTTGATGCTTGGGAAAGATATAATGTTTTGATCGATCGTTGTCCAAACCACAATATGCTCCCTGTGACCTTAATTGATACTTTCTACAACAGTTTGACTTTTCGTGATCGTGATACGATTAATGCAGCCGCCGGTGGCACATTTATCAAAAGGAGACCCGAGGAGTATAGAGAGCTTATTGAAAACATGACTACTCATCATAAAAACTGGGATTCCTCCGCTTCTTCAAGGAATAACCCGAGAGTCAATGTTTCCTCTACTTCAGCAAGCCCTGACATGACCGAATTCACCCGCATGATGGCCGAAATGAACAAAAATATCTTGCTCATCGCTTCAAACCAACAACAACAAGTTAAAGCGGTAGCCAATCCTTGCGAAACATGCGGCAGTCCACACTCATACACTGATTGTCCTTCTACTCAAGGAAATCCGGAAAACGTGTATGCTGCTTATGGTAATTATTCACCGGAAAATTACCAAGCTCGACCTCAAGGGGATAGAAATTTGTTGAGTTACCGATCCAACAACTACCTTTCCCCCGGTTTTTCTCCTCAAAACCAAAACCCCAACAACAATTACAATAGAAGCAACCAAATCCCACCGAGAGCTTCTAATCCTTATCACCCACCCGCTCAACAAGCCCCACCCATTAATCAAGATGTTGAAGCCATAATGAGAACCCAAGGAGAGCAAATCAAGAATCGACAGAGCCAAATTATCAATTTAAAAGGAGATATCACCAAGCAAGGGAATGACATTAGATCCGAGCTTCGAGATAATATTCAATCCTCCTTTAGCAATCAAACGAATGATTTGAAGAATATGTTGGCTAGTTTCTTGCCCACTACTCAACCCTCTACGTCGAGTTCTCTACCTTCAAACACCGTCTCCAATCCGTGAGCGAATGTGAGTGCTATTACTACTCATAGTGGAGTTACCATAGTAGGACCACCTATCCCGCCCCCATCATCTACACCTCCTCCACCACCATTTCTCCCTACTACTCCTACACCTAGTATTAGTACACCATTACCGTCTCCGCCTCGTCATGACGATGTACTCCAGAAGAACCCTTCAACATCTCAATCTACACCTACACCTCAACCACCCAAACCCAACATCCCATATCCTTCTCGCTTAGGCAAGTCCAAAATGCTAACCAAGGATGACTGTCAAATGTCAAATTATATGAAGATGATCTCTCAAATGAATTTCAACATTAGCCTTGTTGAAGCACTTGTCCATATGCCGAAATTTATCAAAGCATTCAAGGAATTGCTTAACAAGAAGGAGAAGCTGATTGAGCTCGCCAACACACGTTTAAATGAAAACTGTTCTGCAGTTATTCTTAAAGAACTTCCGGAAAAACTTGGAGATCCCGGTCGTTTTGTGTTGTCGTGCATTTTTAACAAAACCAAAGAATTTACTGCCTTAGCTGATCTCGGGGCCAGTATTAATCTGATGCCTTTAAGTGTTTGGAAAACACTATCATTACCCGACCTTACTCCAACAAAGATGACTCTTGAGCTTACCAATCGCACTCTCGCTTACCCCGTTGGTATTGCCGAAGATGTATTCATTAAAGTTGGCACCTTCACTTTTGCGGCCGACTTTGTTGTTGTTGATTATGAAATGGACCCTCGTATTCCTTTAATACTTGGTCGGCCATTCTTGAGAACCGGAAGATCTCTTGTCGATGTTGCCGAAGGTGAGTTAATTTTAAGAGTCGGGGATGATGCACAAGTGTTCAAAATGGGGAAGCTTACAAGAAAATCCTTTGGAAGAGAATCAGCGAATATGATTAATGTGCTTGATGATTTTGTCGTCTACAACAATCCTCTATTCGATTCTTGCATTGATAATCCACTTTTTCAAGATGATGTGGATGATTCTCTATCCAATTTGGAACCTTCTCCCATATATGATTCTCCACCGATATTTGATGCTTATGATGATGATTCTAGCTCAGATTCGGATGATTATGATGATTTTACCTCCGAGTATCTCGACATGCCCACATATGATGATTTTGATGAGGCCGATACTCTTTCGAGTGATTCTTCTCATGATGAAGATCCTACGCCATCCATGCTTAATCCTACTTTGGATGATTACTCATTTGAGGAAGACTTTCCAACTTTTCTCAATACATACTTCCCTCATGAGAGTTATGCTCCTCCTTTAGACTTTGATGATTATGATCTTGATCCTACTTTGGATTTGAAGAAAATTCTTTCAAAGGAGAAGCAACCGGACGACACCAACATCCGCAGCACGTATGATTTAACACCTCTTAGTCCACCTTCTGAGGACGAGGTTGTGCATCTTCTTCGCGGATCATCTTTAAATTCTGCTGAGCCTGAGTGCTATTTTCCCCTAAAGGAAAAGGTGTTCGACCCCGGTATCGATATTCTTCAGCCATCTCAGTATCCGTCTGATGAAATAAAAGGAAATATCTTTGGAACTTATGGAAATATTCTTGCACCTCATCACCCTTGCCTCCACCGTGCTCCATCTTTGCTTAAGGGAACCTTGCCTACTCTTCTTTGGCTTGCCTTGTTCGCCTTAAGCTTCTACTATTTGATGGACGAAAACTATGTATTTGATCCCGGTGGGTATGTTTCATGCTGCTTCCTATGATAATCAAGGTCGAGTCAGGCTCACGACTCGGTTAACAAAAATCAAGCGCTTCTTGGGAGGCAACCCATGCATCTATCTTTTAGCTTTCTTTATCCTAAGTGTAGGGGAGCCCCGTTGGTGTTTGCTATTTCCTCTCTTCTAATATTCAGTGATTCGAGCGCTCAATGATCCACTCTTGATGATTTTTGACGACCCGTGATTCCGTGTTCTCTTCTTCCCGGTTCTATCCTAAACTCTTTTCGATTCACTATTTTATATTTTCCAATATTAAAATAGGAGTCTCTTTAGTTGTCTTTTCCTTAGCGAGATTTAAACAAAGTGCAAAATGTCCTAAGTGTAGGGGGGACTTCTATCGAAGTTAAGTGTCCTTTTCCTTGTTTTTGTCCTCATTTTAACTGGAAAATCAATTTTTCGACATTTTTCAAAATTTTTAGTCTATTTTGGCCTATTAGTTTTTCCCTTTGTATAGTTATTTTCTTTCCTTATTAGAATAAATTTTTAATAAAGTGGTTTTAATTTTCAAACGTTGTGAATCTTTTGACTCAACCCGAGTTTACTTGTCTAAGTTTACTCTAGCTAGTATCCTTAACGTGTTTAAGTCAAGTTTTGCTAGGCTTTTATATAGGCAGCTATAAAACGCGAAAGTCTTAACTCTCACAGGTTAAGAACAAGAACTTTTCGCAAGTTCCTATAGTTGATCCTAGAGAGTCGTTTATCAAGGGAACTTTAAAATGCGATTTCTAAACTTGAAAGAGTCTAAGAATTTGCAAGATCCTATAGGCGACTCGAAAACCTAAAACTGTGATTTAATAGGCTAAGAATCCACAAGTCTCATTCCTTGAGATTTTAAATTGTGGAGAACGAGAGATGATAGAGTCAATTATAAGTTTGGTATTCTTTCGTGAATTTATGTGAGTTAATTATAAGCCTATTCTCCCATCGCTTGCTAATAAATTTATCTGCAATAAATAAGGTTGTACGATTTGAAAAGTTACTTAGCTTCTAGCCCAAGATCGTTTAAAAGTTGCTCGGTATGGATTAGAGTTCATAGCCAAGGCATAACTTATTGAAGCGGGATGCGAAGATTGGCGAGTCCGAAAAGGTCCTAACAAGACATGAGGGCTACATTTTGTTGCTAAAGATCCAAAGTGATGTGAAGAATCATTTATCAAAGATCAATATGAAGGATCGAGACACACGACGAAAAGCAAGTACTCCCCAAAAGTCATGGAGAAGTCTATCCGAAAAGGCCCTAACAAGGTATGAGGATAAATAGATCCAAGTCCAAAAAGGAGGCGGATCGTTGTATATCAAAGTCCGAAATAAAGATTGGAGAAAAATGAAGAAGTCGTGGTCCATTTATGAAGAATCTCTCAAAACTTCAAGTGAAGAAATTCCTATTATGAAGAGAAGACCATTATTTCATGAACGTCTCTCAAGATTTGAAGTATGAAGTCGCTGCCAAACATCGGTCCGAGAAAGGTCTCAAATCGGGAAGCGAGTTATGCCAAGATATGAACTTTATGAGGTCCCGAGAAGCAGTTTTAAAAGATTTTGTCCTTTATCTAACTATTGATTAAATCGTTCACTTTATTTTCAGCCTAAATAACTATCAAAATTAGTCAAACAATGCATGTTCGTGATCATTCAAGACAACAATAAAATATAAGAGATACACCTAGGAATAAGGGAGTCTAAGTGAATAATTGGCCCACATGAGTTCGTGTTAGTTTGCTAACTTATAATAACAATGATCTCGTTTTTAAGCTTGGTTTGGAGAAAGTGAAAACTTGAGGATGATGATCATTCACGACATTTCCAAAACCCGAAGGTATGTTTTTAATTTCCTTGCTTTAAATGTTTATAATTTTCTATCTCTTTAATAAAGTCCAACGTGGATTGATTGTGATGAAAAATGTAAACGTGCTTTGTAACTAATGCATTGCATGAGGACATTGCAATGGTCAAGTGTAGGGGATTTGATAGGTGTGTAAACACCCATCCTTTTTATCACTTAATTACAATAATAACCGAACCAAAACGTGTATTTTATGTCGTAAATGTCGGAATTATGCATGGTTTGTGTTTTTGTTGTGATTTAGGACGAAAAGGTGAAAAGTGAAGAAAACACGGGCATTCACGGGCTTTTATCGAAGAAAAAGACGAAAGAGGAAGTCAAGAAGTCAAGAATGCAAAAAGAACGGATGTCCAAGACCAATTCTGAAGATTTATCGAAGAAAAGGTCAAAAGACGGAAGTTTACTAAAAGCCGAAGAACTCAAGTCTAATTTATTGAAGAATTACAAGACGAGTTCTAAGAAATCCCGAGACAAAGTCATTAAGTCAAAAGATTAAGAAGATTAAGAAAGACTAAAGAAGATTAAGGACTTAAGCATGCAATTAAAGAAAGATGAAAGACGAGAGGAAGCTTCCTAAGCACCTCCTAATCCTCCCCTGTAAATAGTTCATTAGTGTATTCATTTGTTTTTGTTGGCTAATAGTGACAATTATTTCTTCCATTTTATTTACCTTGTCATTTAATTTCATGTCCATTTAAATACATTGCAAGCTCTGCTGGCCTCGCGCTCCAAACTGATGGCGTCTCGACGTTCTCCTTGAAGCCGTCCTGTCGCTCTCCCCCTTTAAGATAAGAAGTTTGTAAAAAGGCTCAAGTTTTTTTGGCTTGTCATCACCCTAAATACAAGATTAAACCACTTATGCGGAACAATAGGGTTTATGAGTTATCAGTCTATTCAGGTAAAGTGATGTTATTCCGCTTCAGGATCTTGCACCTTAAATACATTTAATTTCAAGTAAGTTTTCTTTTAATTATTGTCAATCTTTACTTTATTGTTTGATCTCCTATCTTCCTTTCTTTAATCTTTATGTTTATTTGTTCATGTTCATGTTCTTATTTTATTGATTTGATTTAAGTGGGTTTTGATTATTTTGGTTATATTTGTTAGTTTGATTATTTTGGATTGTTTATTTATGATTAATAGATGTTTATTGATTAGTTTGATTTAATCTTGTGATTGATTTTGTTTAGTTTTGATTAGATCCGTAGCTTTTTGTTTCTTCCTTGTTCTTCGCTGTTCGTTTCTGTTCCCAGGATTATTCCGGATCAAAGCCCAAAACATTCCGAGTGAAGATTGTTTGTTGATTATTCCGAATAAAGGGAGTTCATCTGGAATAAGTGACATATTCCGGATCAAGGCCATATTCCGGATCAACAACACATTTCGAGTGAAGGATTTTAGGGTTGGTTCATTCGGAATATTTTACATTCCGGACCAAGGGTTTAGCCAAAGTGTTAATCCGGAATATCCAATATTCCGGATCAAA
Organism: Glebionis coronaria; assembly: GCA_025667525.1. Taxonomy (NCBI): domain Eukaryota; kingdom Viridiplantae; phylum Streptophyta; class Magnoliopsida; order Asterales; family Asteraceae; genus Glebionis; species Glebionis coronaria. The sequence continues at coordinate 183,637,147 of CM046880.1, read as the reverse complement.
GATTTTTACTCGGAATAATTTATTATTCCGGATCAAACCTTTAATTCGGAATACCAAACATTCCGGATCAAGCACAACATTCCGGATCAAAATATATTCCGGATCAAGGAAGATATTCCGGATCAAGACATCATTCCGGATCGGCTTTTCATTCCGAATCAAGACTTTATTCCGGATAAGTGACATATTCCGGATAAAGGATTTATTACGGATCAAGGGTTTTGGTAAATATTCCGAGTGAAGAAGAATCATTCCGAACGAAGGTGACATTTCGGATGAGTGATTATTCTGAGCGAAGAATTATTCCGGATGAGCTATTTTTCAGGTTCTTTTAATTTCAGATTTTAACTTTCTGTTTTTAATTTTCAAGCTTTACTTTTCCCGCCTTTTTACTTAGTTGCACTTTAAGTTTAATTGGCTTAGAATTATTTTAGCCTTGCCTTAGTTTAAGTTTTAGTTGCGTTTTAAGTTTTCCCTTAGATAGATTTAAGTTTGCGTTAGTTAGTTTAAGTGCCTTTTAATTTTCGTCACGTTTTTAATTACCGTCATTTATTTTAAATTAGAGTTAGATTTAAATTAACGTCATTTACATTTAAGTTTTGCATTTTAATTTTACCACAACGACACAACTATTTGTTCCACCAAAGAACGACTGAGTCACACATAGAACCAGGATCAATTCGATTAGACATACATCAACGAATCTTTTTACCTGGCCAAAAGCCTTGTATCACATTACCAACTTTTCAGTTTTATTATCGTTGATAAGATGTGAACTTCTCAAAAGACTAATAATAACTCATAATCTTTCACAAATTCAAGGATATATGGAGACATAACTAACCTTAAAAGAGTAAGGTCAACGCATAATCTACGCGAGAGAATTTCAAATCAAATACAGACGAAAACATTTAATGAATATGAATATATCCCATGTTTTCATAATTTGAGTACGCATTCAAAAGCTCCTCGGATCGTTACCCAGGTCATTCAAATGAAATCAAATCAAAAGAAATGATAGGAACGTCGATACATCCAGTCGGGTATCAACACTCGGTAATCAGATACTTTTTCAAAGAAGCTCACCACGGGAGAATTGGAAAAGAAGGGAATATCAATTGTCAATTAAGACAATATCCACAGATGAGTAAATTCGACTCATAAGAATAAATGGTACGGGCACATATGTAGGTGTCCCTATCAATATGTCCCTATTTTTCACTTCTTGCAGATCTCATAAAATTTATTCTTTCACAATCTTCAAATAAAATGTAGTGTTTATTCATTAGTTTTATGGTGACTACTAATCAGCCTTGCATGGTCCATTCCAAATTGTATGTAGGCGTGCAACTATATACAATTTCAAGATTAACGATGCAATACTCAGTTCGTCAAAATTTTATCATCATGTTTATAATAAAAACATTTTCATGCTTAATTCTTAAATAAGAATCAGAAATAAATTTACAAAGATTTTATTTGTTATGAAAACAATTAAGTTTTTCCAAGGTGTTTTATAAACAACTTCATTTCGATAATGATTAGTAATAAATCTTACTTTAAATAATCCATATGGTGATGAAAATTCAATTTCCTCAAAGGATACTATTTTATCTTATAAAAACAATGAGTGATCTGCAAAAGAGTGATGAAAAGTTGTTCACCAAGAACAAACTACAATATGATAGGAAATGAGCTTTAGCCAATTAATCATGAGGTTCATGACCTCGATGGCACTCAAAAAGAATAATGCACAACGTAACTCAATTCGAGATGAGTACTTGTTGAATAGTTGCATCACTAATGCGAGCATTAGGATGAAGCAATAAAAGATAGATAACATCGATACATGTAGAATTTAGCAATCAAAGGTAGTCTTTTCATTAATCACAAACAAGTCAAAATTTTACCGTAACACATTACGTGTCACTATGTCATACAATTCCAAGAACTCATCCTACCAACTGATGTCTCAGTTAAGTTAGGGATTATTTTTAAAAGATACCACAATGAATACTAATCTACAAGAGTCATTAGGTGTTCCACATGTCGCGAAAGATCCATCGGTCCCAATTCAGAAGAAGATTTCTTCAATTTATTTCTTGGACACTGGCATCCTCGTCATTGGATAATGGCCTAGGAATAACCCTTAACACGAACTAACAATCATTTAAAGCCTTATAATTCAATCACAGGACTTAACATATTCCTCTTAACCATCTCATATTCTATATAAGTTAAATTTTACTTTATTCAAGTTTTAATCAACTTATACTCAATTCAATATCCTACCTCATTTTCCAATACTTCCAACCTTATTCTTACACCTTAATAGGGAAATAAAAGCTCGATATGATCAACACTTAATTTCCAATCCTATAGCTCTTACAACAAAAATTATCAAATGAGTCACTAGCATGAAATGACTCGATCATTCAATTAGACTTCTCGGAAAGGTACTTGTGGCATGAGGCTTTTGGGTAATGGTTCCAATGACAGCCTCAAGTGCAACATTCACCCTTTCGATTTCAAATTTAAGAATTGGGTGACAACGAATCAGATGACATCTTTCTAGGTGGTAACGTTTTGTCAAACTCCACTCTATGAGGAAAGATCGTCATGACATCAATATCAGTTTTAATCTCGCCAATTCTTCTTTAATTTCACAATCAACTAATATCTACATTTCTACGAATATCAACCATTTGTTGGGATCATAAATATCCACAACTTGGTTTAGATCTGGAATAGCTAGATTTCCTACAGGAATATCTTAGATTAATTTACTAGGGGATTTAGGGTTCTTTGTGACAATCTACGTCGTATAAATACCTCGTATAAATATAGAAATAATCATCAAACAATCATGTAATAAAATTACATCATATATATATATATATATAATCCAAGTTATATATATATTAAAATAACACTTCTCAATCTGGCCTTGTCGGTAACTCGGGAATTCTTCGGCACCGTTATAGTCAAAAGATTTTTAGACATTTTGTGAAAAATGTTTATAGTTAAAAGATTTTGAAATGTTTTTTTATTCAAAACCTTGGTTTTAAAAATCTTTCGTTCTCTATAACGAGAACTCTGATACCAAACTGTAACACCCCCAAATTTACACAATTCAATACAGCGGAAGACTCGTTGGTGTTACGGGATAGCACATTACTCACATCATAGACAACGCTTAAAAATCGCGTCGTTTAATAATAAAGCATTTCCATTCATGAATGTCAAATTTACATAGGTCCCAAGTCATTGTATTTCATACAGGTTTTACAAAGCATTTGAATGGAAATTTTTATTTAAGTGCGGGCCATTAATTCTTGTTGTCTTCGCGAGAATTACCTTCAAGTACCTGAGACAAAACATGTTAAAAGAAAAGGTCAGCGAAAACGCCGAGTGAATTCATAGAGTTTAATAAAACCATCAATATATTATCGGTATATAATTATTACCGAAAATCATTTTTCACAAATCTTTGTAATAGGCCATAAAATAGCCAAAAACATTTTATACAAATCCTTGTCAAAATCATAATATAGGCTTTCGCCTTCAAAATCATTATACGAACCATTGTCGTTAAAAACATCATACAATACGTTTTATAACGTTGAATAAAAACCGTTATATGAATATGGTTATGTACAACCAAAACACGAACATAAAATCAATAATAAGACCCCGTATTGCTAGTCAGGCAATTCATTGTAATTCAGTGCGTACAGCAGTATTTCGTTATTTGGATTATTATAAGCCGCATGACATTGTTACCTTACTAAACAAACAACGGGTAGCTAACCCGAAACTCATTTTCCCATCTAAATTAGCGTGTCTTCACAATAATCACGCTTGTGTAAATCTTCTCATACATAAATTCGCTTACCAATCAATATGGCACGACGGGGATCAACCGTCAAGGCGCGAACTGGGGTGATCGTCCCCAAATAGTACTATTATATGCATAAGCGTCTACCAAATCCCGGTAGTTCATAATGCATGCTAATGGGACTTCTAGTGACATAACCTAACTTTAATAATCCATTTCATTTCATCTATCGGGTCATTTAATCATTCATCGGGTCATAGAATCATTCGGGTCCAAATCAATAAACAGACAATCGGGACAACTAGTGTCCTATGTCATAAAAACTAACATGTTATCTCCCTCGCGGGTTTATAAAACATTTCATAAAAACATTTAAAAGAGTGTGAGGCTATGAACTCACGTTGATTGGGAAAGGCGGGTTATCGGCGATTCGGATGTACGGTATGTGCTTCAATCACGGAAACCTAGACAAATAATACTCGTCTTAGACTTTTGTCCAATGACTTTATCAAAATAAGAGTTATGTATACATATGATGATTTTATACATATGATGATGATCAAGTGGGTTTATACATTCCCATTTACTCATTTTAGTGTTATGTGTTGATAACTTTTATACTAGTTTACTAGTTTTAACTATTTACATGTTTTAGGTCCAATAATCCTATTATAAGTCCATTAACTTGTATTGATTCATTTTATACTTTTATTATCAGTATTATACTTTATATGTTGGGCCCAAGTGGGTTAAGCCCAATAAGTAAATTTATAAGTGTTTTACTAACTAGTCGGGTTTATAGTCCAATAAGGCTACTTCGGCCCGTTAATGTCTATATGTTGTAAAGTTCGGGTTTTATCGGTTTTTACTTGTTATATAAGTTCATATACCAGTATGTGAGTTTATAAAAGTTTATATTAGACGGGTCCGACCGTCTATGTTTTATTTGACAAAAACGTTAATCTTTCGGTTTTAGCCGAAAAGACGTAAAACTTAGGTATATAGTTTAATCACTTGGAAAAACATTTATACTTGTAATTTATATAACATGTCCCATTTTAATATCAACATATATATAACTCTTTATTTGTAATTATTATCAACTAGTGGGTTTTATATATGTATATTTTATAAATACAAAATTTTGAGTGCTTATATTATATACTATTTATTTTACCAAATCTGTCCTAAATTTTCAATCCACTAAAATGTCCATATCTAGAGTTCTATATGGAGATAGGACCTCAAATTTTTATCACAGAAACTAAATGATATGTGCTTCATTTTATTCCTCAGCTACTGATGAATCAACGTCTAAATATTTTAATAAATTCGTCCAAAACAGTGTAGGTAGATTTGCACTCTAAACTTGTTCTGATCATATCTCACTCATTTTTATGATTCCATTGTATGGCCAGCTCTCACATGTGTATAACACCTAATACTTACTGTAAATTGATTCCACTATGCCATTTTATCAGTTTATCATTTGGTTACTTACTGTTTTTATACAGCCATCATATTTAGCAAGATTTTAACCATTTTACATGTGGTTTTCCATCTTTTTACCCATGTTTATCAAATCTATCAACACCAAATTCCCACATAATATTTTTAATCATCATTCATCATCATATACATATACATAAATAAAGAAATTACAAGATCAAAATAACAAGAGGATAGGAAGAACAATCTTTATACCACCAAGGTTGGGTAGGTTATGATCAAGGCTTGGATTTTTGATGGAAAAACTTGTGATAGATCATAACCAATCTTCAAGACCACCAATATTTGTACACTCCTTGTAGAAATCAGCCCTTTGATATCACCAAATCACCATCTTGGATGTTAGGATCACCTCCAATCTTCAAGGCTTCAAGGTTTCTTCATTATATGTGTAGATAACACATAGTTTATGGCTAGAATTGATCAAAATTTGATCAAAATGGTATTTTGAAGAGAGAGTGGACAAAATTAGGGAGAGAAGGAGAGAGTGGTTTGCATGTATGAGTTTTGGAGAAGTGGTGTAGGTGTTGGATGGTTTTGGTGGTGTGATAGCTTACTTGTTAAGCATTAGCTAACAAGTGTTAGCTTAATAGTTAAAAATTGACACATCATGAGATGTGTTGGAGCCCATTTGTATAGGGGTGGCCAAGTGTAAACTTGTCCCATCCCTATTAATTTACGGGTACTCCTCGATTCTAGTTTCCTTGATTTGCGTGCCCTCGGGTCGTTTTACGAAAAACTCTTTTATAAATTATGAATCAACAGCACAAAACGAATCTAATAAAAATTGTCTCATAAAAAACGAAGTTCAAAAACGTAAATACGTAATCCTAAGGTTTCCGGTTTAGTCGTAAAGGACGTTAAATTAAAATCGTAAGTCCTAATCTCTTCTCGTAAATTTGTGAGTTTATGAACCAACACAAATTTAAAATCTCAAAATAATATTCACGGATAAATTTATTTTTCTGAAATGTCGGACTGTCACCAAAACGGTGTATGTAAACGTAAGCACGTAACGTAGAATCCTCCGGTTTAGACGTAGTCGATGCTACTTCAAGACGTAAATCCAAATTTCTTCCCAAAAATAAGTGAGTTCATATTATAACATTAAAATAATGTTTTCAAATAAATATTGCGAATAAAATATCGACCATAAATTGACGGATTGTCACAATGGTCATGTACTTTGGTAAATTGTTTGTTCATTTGATAAAATCTATGGGGGACCTAAATGTTACTCTGATATTTCTAAAATTGTTTTACTTGGGATCGAAGGTTTTAGACAATGGTTAAAATATACCCTTTTATATTTCAAATGTATCATTTTGAGATTGTTCAAATTGTCTTGTATAACGATGTTTGTATTTAGCACCCAAATGTGTATTTCCGCTACGCATTGTAATTTGGGGGTGTTAAAGATTGGTAATCAGAGCTTTTTAGTTATAGCGAATTAGGTCGATTTTGAGAAATGTCCTAAACTATAACTTTGGTGTCGAAAATTCTTTACAAAAGCACGCAACTTCTCCGCAAGGCTCCGGTAAGATTATTTGTTTTGTATTGTTTTATAGTTAGATGTATCTCTTAAAATTGAAATGATTTTAGAGTATTTATTAAGTAAATACAATGATGATGTATTGATGTTGTTGAAAGTACCTTGAGTACTTGTTATCGTAATTTTCTTTATGTAATGCATATGTATATATAATTTTAAATAATGACCTTATATATCGCAGAGGGTCTGGGCAGTAGACCAGATGTTGAATAATTTTACAACTGATTTCTTGCGACTTGTATCGGGTATGAGGAAGTTGATTTGCTGATGTATGATAGATATGTGGTTGAAATTGGTGTGATTAGAAGGTTGATGTGAAAGAAAGGTTGTTTTAAAGGTTGAATTTGTTATGTGGAGATTGGGTTTGTTAGGACTTGGAAGATGGATGAGATTGCTAGTCTTGGGTCAATTGTGATGAATTTATGTGTTTGAATTGAAAGGTTTAAAGAGAAGTAGGTAAGTTTTGAAAGAATGAGTGAGTGGGAGTCTCATGTGAGATCAATTCTGAGTCAAGCTTGGAAGCTTAGGAATGTTGAAAGTCGTACTGAGATTTGCCTGGTGATTAATATGTCGTGTATGAGTGATTATTTGAATTTTGAGAGTAAGCTGCCATCATGTTATGGATTTGACTTTGAAGTGCGAAAAAGGGAAATAAACGAGTGTGATGAAGTTGACAACAATGTTAAGGAGGATGAGGAGCTGGTGTCTAAGGAACTAATCACGTAGTGGATTTCTTTGTATCTTATTTTCTTTTTGTGATCGAACTTATTTAAACCTTGTGTCGTAGCATTGTGATGGAACTTATTATCTTTTAAGTTTGTTCGGTAGATGATTGTAGTGACAAACATTGTCACTATCCTGTTGAATCCTCAACATAGTCTAAATTACCCTGATGATCTATGATGTGCCTTTATTAACTCTTTTGAGTTTTGGTTGATGACCCATTGTAGTTATGTTGTTCGTGTATGTAGTATCCATGAGACATCCTGATAAAGAAATCCTTCTATTATCTTGATATGTATACTTATCATGTTTCTTTCTTTTGTGATGATGGAAGAAGGAGTAAGGGAAGCATATTTCTGTCATTAGTAGATCGCTACGTGACTAAGTGCCTTGAAATATGTCGCCAAAACTAACGACTGCTACTGTGAACACTAGGATCGAACAAGTTATTGCTAGGACACCTGAAGCTGATCGTGCTGCAAGGAATTAAAGATGTTAGGGTTAATTGTGCTGGAGATAATGGTGCTGCAGTTGATGCTGCTGAGAATAATAATGATGCTGCTGAGAATAATGATGATGCTACTGAGAATAATGATGATGCTGTTGAGAATAATAAGGATGTTGCTGATTCAGATGATAGTGTTGCTGCTGTTCTGCAAGTTCAAGAGAATGTACTTATGCTAGTTTTCAAAAGTGTGGTTCTGCGCAGTTTGGTGGTATTAGTGGTGCATTAGAATTGCATAGTTGGATTGATAAGATAGAGAGTACTTTGAGATTATCGGGTGTTCAGAAATTAATAAGGTGAAATTTGCTGCTGCTATATTTCAGAATGGTACACTAAGATGGTGGAACAACCAAGTGACTACTTTAGGATTATTTGTGGTTAATGGTAGGACATGGACCATGATGAAAGGACTATTGACTGCTAGGTTTTATCCCAAGAAGGAACTAGGACAGTTGGAATCCAAGTTGAGATAATTTGTGTTAAGGAATGATGTTATTACTGCTTACTCGGAATCTTTTCTGAGCTATTCTTGCTATGTCCTGATACTTTTGTGAATGACTATAAGGAAAGGAAGCAGTACATTAGAGGATTGTCTAGTAATATCAAGGATGAGACTACTTCTTCAAGACCTAAATCTTTCGATGAAGCTGTTCAGATGGCACTTGATTTAATGGACGTGAAAGTGCAAGATAGGAAAAATAGCATTGTTGAAAACAATAAGAGAAAGTGGGAATCTGCTCAGTCCAAGCAGAATCAAGGTCATAATTGTGAGGATTACAGTAATAACGATAACCAAAGACAGAACCGAAATCAGTATTTAAACCATGGAAGGAATGATGGGATTCGCGCTGCCACTGTGTCTAGAAGTAACAAGATAAATCTCAAGTGTGTTTGTTGTACTCTATACCATGTAGGTAATTTTCCACAATTGCGACTAGAGTTGGGACAACCTAGTCATAAAGCTGTGAAGTGCAGAACAAGAGGATTAGTCATTGGAATTAGTACCCCTGGAGTAGTGATATGATTTAGCCATGGAGAGAAAGAACACAAGCAAGGAATTTTCCAAGGAAAGGAAATTGACAAGATAGGAATGCTGTCGCTCCAGTTTACATTTGAATGATGCTGACAAACCTTAAGGTCTAAACGTTGTAAATGGTATATTCTTATTTGGTGATCTTTATGATTAGTATGTTGTTGGATTTCAGATCAGACGGAAACTGTACAAATGTAAAGATTCAGTTGTTTTATTAATGGACAATTAGTAAGATTGACAATTAACTATGATGTGGAGTTAACTGATGGAAAGGTTGCTAGTATTAGTTCTATACTAAGAGTGTGTTCCTTGAATTTGGGAAAGTAGGTGTTTAGTATCGACTTGATGCTCAATGAGTTGGAATCCTTAGATGTAGATTTTTGATATAAATTGGTTAGTGGTGCGTAGTGCTGAAGCTTGAGATTGGACAAATCTTCACTATAAATTGATAGCTATTGATTTAGATTTTGCTGAAAAGCTAAGTGTTGACTTTGAAAGGTGATGAGTGAACTATGCATTTGGGAAGTGTGTCTTGTTTGAAGATGATGAAGTATGTGGAAGAGGGATATGAAGTATTTTTTTAGCTCAGGTAATTAGTGATGGGGTAGTTTAGGAGAAGTTGGGAGATCTGTTAATGATTCGAGAGTATTATGAGGTTTTCCTACAGTATTTCCGAATTGCTACCGTATTGTGAATAGGGATTTGTTTTGATTGATTGTTTTAAGAGATAGGTGTAACACCCCACTTGGATAAGTGGACCGTTACGTATATTTATGGCGTGTCATCAAAGCATAAGGTAAATGTCCTAAAACGTTAAATGACCATAACGGAAATACCGGAATTCAAACATCGGTAATCCAAACTAAGCTCAAAACATGAAAAGTAAATACTGAAAGAAAGGACTAAACAATGTCCAAATAAGCAGAATAATGTAAGTACATAAAGTAAGAAGTCTAGATAGCTCACATCCAAATGCACATGCTCTCAGAATCCTAAGAGCGTCCTGGGGTACCTGCCATTAGAACATAAAAGGGAACTACGGCTGAGCATAACGCTCAGTGAACGGATATAGAGCATGATAAGGAACTACTGAAATGAAACAGATGGTAAAATACTGGTGCTGTAAAACTGATAAGTAAAGTTGCAGCGGAAATCTGTGCATAATCTGTAAAGTCTGATTCGTAAATAATAAAGCTGAACTAATATCTGATAAATCTGAAAACATGCATTTACTGTATTTTAATTTGCCAGAGCTTATATAGGTCACGTGCTGTAACAACCGTGCATGAATAACTGGAGGGGTGACCTCGTCATGCTGTAGAGGGGTGACCTCTAAATACTGTGCTGGGTGGAGGGATCAGCTCCAATGTGAAGGATGTAGAGCACACACCACATTCACCCTGATAACTTGTAACACATATAAGCCTAGGATGCATCCATACGCCCCACTAATAATACTGATAAAATGGCCAAGCTGAGCTGAGTGGGACGATGCAGGATATCACTCTCCTGCATGTGAGTCACGACACCGGTGCCTCTAGTGTCGTGGTTACGGTACCTCCGTAACTAGTACATAAACTGGTCGTGCTTGTATATAATGCTCAGGCAATTTATTTAGTTATTAATATGATTACTGATAAACTTAAACATATATTGGGGAAAAACATTTGGCTGAAGACGGGGAATCCTAATCATGCATAGAAAGGAAGTCCTTACTGAAAAGAACGGAAATCCGTACCTCTAGTCCAGTAACTGACTGAAGAAAGACTGAACGAACACTACTCGGGCTTCATGGAAGCTACAATAATGATATACGCGAATAAGTTATCTGATTTTATTTAATTTTACTGATCTTAACTGATTCTCGCTTTCTATTTAAGACGACGTTTTAAAATATACAATAATCACTAATATAAATATGTGTTGCGGTTCACAAATTAGATTAGGATTTTAAACAAACTTTAAAATGTATAAAAAGGACAAGGGCCGAGAGTGAAAATTCAGAATTTAATGATATGTATTTGTAAATAACTTTATAAGTCAAGGACCAAATGTGTAAATTAAAATTTGCAAACAATAAAATGACGTGAAGTCTTCTTCTTGTTGTAGCAATTTGATACAGAACCTCAACCACTCTAATATAGTGTAGAATTGAAACACTAGTGATGACTTACTATCATTTGGTGCAAGACCCAACTCGTCATTACTTGACATTGGTAAATATCAACTTAGTATTTGTTCAGTTGGTGACTTAAAGATTTACGTGACATGATTAAAAGCGAGTCATTATCACATTAATCTTTCATATTAAAATAATGACACATATATTCAAGGTGTAAAAAAAATCTATATACAACAAGAAGTAAGCTACGATAGAAAATCTGAATGTGAAAGTCATCTCAGATCATACCTCGCAATAGAACAGAAATAGGCTGTAATGGACAAAAGAGCAATAAAACTATATCAAACACGCACACAAGATTCCGCAGGACACGATGCCACCCAAACGCGAACCTATCAAACCAAACGCGAACCGATCGAATTAAATCGATCACGCTCCAAACAGAAACATCCCTGACATGAACCGCATTCGGACTCTAACTTCGGTATGAACGTAACTTTCAACCTCGCTATCTAGGTTACCACGTTTTCTGATGATTCAACTATCGGTTAGGGCCGTGATTAGTAATGAGAATGTGTGATTGGTTAGCAATGGGTGCATAAACTAATTCATAACTGAAGTTTCTGTATGTATAGTTAGAAAACGTGGGTGATGGCGTATTAATGGACGTTTGATTTCGAGATGCATAAAATAGGGTGAAATTGAATCCCGCATAATGCGGATACAATCTTTGAATTATGAGCCAGTTGTTACTATATTAAATCCGTCTCTATCTTTAACCTTTTCTATTGAAATTTAAGCGCCTACTAAAACAAAGCCCAATCCACTTACCTTGATATATGATATTCTTAACCGATTGTTAAATGCCGAATTTCTTGGACACATGTTTTTAAGTACATCTATTTAGAGAATTATTTACAAACACAAACAGGGTATAGGAATATTTTCTTATTATGTGTGTTTTGTTAGTTAATTTCTTAATGGGTCGGGCCTTGGGCCATAATTATACTTGTAAGGCTTATGCCTACTACAAAGCCCGTTTTAATATCTTGCGACATATCTTGTATTCCCGTGTGTGTCGTGTTTTAATTTCTGACATGTAATTATTTATTCTTCTGAATACATATTAATTTCGTAATACTTGAATGTATTATTATTTATTATTCTGAAATAACTAAAATAGTTAGTTACGTAATCTTTAATTAAATTTGAGACTGTGTGAAATTACTGTTCATGACTTTTTAAAATGCGGGTTTTACAACTCTTCCCCTCTAAAAAAAAAAATAATTCGTCCTCGAATTAAAGGTACGATAATGCTGCGGGTTTTACAATTCTCCCTCTCTAAAAAAATAATTCGCCCTCGAATTTAGGGTACTTTAAACTGGTGGCGTTATAAAAGCTGAAAGGACATATATGCTGAAGAACATGACGGCTAAAAGACATATAAGCTGAAGGATCATCCATACGCCCCACTAATAATACTGATAAAATGGCCAAGCTGAGCTGAGTGGGACGATGCAGGATATCACTCTCCTGCATGTGAGTCACGACACCGGTGCCTCTAGTGTCGTGGTTACGGTACCTCCGTAACTAGTACATAAACTGGTCGTGCTTGTATATAATGCTCAGGCAATTTATTTAGTTATTAATATGATTACTGATAAACTTAAACATATATTGGGGAAAAACATTTGGCTGAAGACGGGGAATCCTAATCATGCATAGAAAGGAAGTCCTTACTGAAAAGAACGGAAATCCGTACCTCTAGTCCAGTAACTGACTGAAGAAAGACTGAACGAACACTACTCGGGCTTCACGGAAGCTACAATAATGATAGACGCGAATAAGTTATCTGATTTTATTTAATTTTACTGATCTTAACTGATTCTCGCTTTCTATTTAAGACGACGTTTTAAAATATACAATAATCACTAATATAAATATGTGTTGCGGTTCACAAATTAGATTAGGATTTTAAACAAACTTTAAAATGTATAAAAAGGATAAGGGCCGAGAGTGAAAATTCAGAATTTAATGATATGTATTTGTAAATAACTTTATAAGTCAAGGACCAAATGTGTAAATTAAAATTTGCAAACAATAAAATGACGTGAAGTCTTCTTCTTGTTGTAGCAATTTGATACAGAACCTCAACCACTCTAATATAGTGTAGAATTGAAACACTAGTGATGACTTACTATCATTTGGTGCAAGACCCAACTCGTCATTACTTGACATTGGTAAATATCAACTTAGTATTTGTTCAGTCGGTGACTTAAAGATTTACGTGACATGATTAAAAGCGAGTCATTATCACATTAATCTTTCATATTAAAACAATGACACATATATTCAAGGTGTAAAAAAAATCTATATACAACAAGAAGTAAGCTACGATAGAAAATCTGAATGTGAAAGTCATCTCAGATCATACCTCGCAATAGAACAGAAATAGGCTGTAATGGACAAAAGAGCAATAAAACTATATCAAACACGCACACAAGATTCCGCAGGACACGATGCCACCCAAACGCGAACCTATCAAACCAAACGCGAACCGATCGAATTAAATCGATCACGCTCCAAACAGAAACATCCCTGACATGAACCGCATTCGGACTCTAACTTCGGTATGAACGTAACTTTCAACCTCGCTATCTAGGTTACCACGTTTTCTGATGATTCAACTATCGGTTAGGGCCGTGATTAGTAATGAGAATGTGTGATTGGTTGGCAATGGGTGCATAAACTAATTCATAACTGAAGTTTCTGTATGTATAGTTAGAAAACGTGGGTGATGGCGTATTAATGGACGTTTGATTTCGAGATGCATAAAATAGGGTGAAATTGAATCCCGCATAATGCGGATACAATCTTTGAATTATGAGCCAGTTGTTACTATATTAAATCCGTCTCTATCTTTAACCTTTTCTATTGAAATTTAAGCGCCTACTAAAACAAAGCCCAATCCACTTACCTTGATATATGATATTCTTAACCGATTGTTAAATGCCGAATTTCTTGGACACATGTTTTTAAGTACATCTATTTAGAGAATTATTTACAAACACAAACAGGGTATAGGAATATTTTCTTATTATGTGTGTTTTGTTAGTTAATTTCTTAATGGGTCGGGCCTTGGGCCATAATTATACTTGTAAGGCTTATGCCTACTACAAAGCCCGTTTTAATATCTTGCGACATATCTTGTATTCCCGTGTGTGTCGTGTTTTAATTTCTGACATGTAATTATTTATTCTTCTGAATACATATTAATTTCGTAATACTTGAATGTATTATTATTTATTATTCTGAAATAACTAAAATAGTTAGTTACGTAATCTTTAATTAAATTTGAGACTGTGTGAAATTACTGTTCATGACTTTTTAAAATGCAGGTTTTACAACTCTTCCCCTCTAAAAAAAAAATAATTCGTCCTCGAATTAAAGATACGATAATGCTGCGGGTTTTACAATTCTCCCTCTCTAAAAAATAATTCGCCCTCGAATTTAGGGTACTTTAAACTGGTGGCGTTATAAAAGCTGAAAGGACATATATGCTGAAGAACATGACGGCTAAAAGACATATAAGCTGAAGGATCATCCATACGCCCCACTAATAATACTGATAAAATGGCCAAGCTGAGCTGAGTGGGACGATGCAGGATATCACTCTCCTGCATGTGAGTCACGACACCGGTGCCTCTAGTGTCGTGGTTACGGTACCTCCGTAACTAGTACATAAACTGGTCGTGCTTGTATATAATGCTCAGGCAATTTATTTAGTTATTAATATGATTACTGATAAACTTAAACATATATTGGGGAAAAACATTTGGCTGAAGACGGGGAATCCTAATCATGCATAGAAAGGAAGTCCTTACTGAAAAGAACGGAAATCCATACCTCTAGTCCAGTAACTGACTGAAGAAAGACTGAACGAACACTACTCGGGCTTCACGGAAGCTACAATAATGATAGACGCGAATACGTTATCTGATTTTATTTAATTTTACTGATCTTAACTGATTCTCGCTTTCTATTTAAGACGACGTTTTAAAATATACAATAATCACTAATATAAATATGTGTTGCGGTTCACAAATTAGATTAGGATTTTAAACAAACTTTAAAATGTATAAAAAGGACAAGGGCCGAGAGTGAAAATTCAGAATTTAATGATATGTATTTGTAAATAACTTTATAAGTCAAGGACCAAATGTGTAAATTAAAATTTGCAAACAATAAAATGACGTGAAGTCTTCTTCTTGTTGTAGCAATTTGATACAGAACCTCAACCACTCTAATATAGTGTAGAATTGAAACACTAGTGATGACTTACTATCATTTGGTGCAAGACCCAACTCGTCATTACTTGACATTGGTAAATATCAACTTAGTATTTGTTCAGTTGGTGACTTAAAGATTTACGTGACATGATTAAAAGCGAGTCATTATCACATTAATCTTTCATATTAAAACAATGACACATATATTCAAGGTGTAAAAAAATCTATATAAAACAAGAAGTAAGCTACGATAGAAAATCTGAATGTGAAAGTCATCTCAGATCATACCTCGCAATAGAACAGAAATAGGCTGTAATGGACAAAAGAGCAATAAAACTATATCAAACACGCACACAAGATTCCGCAGGACACGATGCCACCCAAACGCGAACCTATCAAACCAAACGCGAACCGATCGAATTAAATCGATCACGCTCCAAACAGAAACATCCCTGACATGTACCGCATTCGGACTCTAACTTCGGTATGAACGTAACTTTCAACCTCGCTATCTAGGTTACCACGTTTTCTGATGATTCAACTATCGGTTAGGGCCGTGATTAGTAATGAGAATGTGTGATTGGTTGGCAATGGGTGCATAAACTAATTCATAACTGAAGTTTCTGTATGTATAGTTAGAAAACGTGGGTGATGGCGTATTAATGGACGTTTGATTTCGAGATGCATAAAATAGGGTGAAATTGAATCCCGCATAATGCGGATACAATCTTTGAATTATGAGCCAGTTGTTACTATATTAAATCCGTCTCTATCTTTAACCTTTTCTATTGAAATTTAAGCGCCTACTAAAACAAAGTCCAATCCACTTACCTTGATATATGATATTCTTAACCGATTGTTAAATGCCGAATTTCTTGGACACATGTTTTTAAGTACATCTATTTAGAGAATTATTTACAAACACAAACAGGGTATAGGAATATTTTCTTATTATGTGTGTTTTGTTAGTTAATTTCTTAATGGGTCGGGCCTTGGGCCATAATTATACTTGTAAGGCTTATGCCTACTACAAAGCCCGTTTTAATATCTTGCGACATATCTTGTATTCCCGTGTGTGTCGTGTTTTAATTTCTGACATGTAATTATTTATTCTTCTGAATACATATTAATTTCGTAATACTTGAATGTATTATTATTTATTATTCTGAAATAACTAAAATAGTTAGTTACGTAATCTTTAATTAAATTTGAGACTGTGTGAAATTACTGTTCATGACTTTTTAAAATGCGGGTTTTACAATAGGTGTAGTGCTTCTGCGTTTCATTGTGTAGTGCTTCTGCGTTTTTTGAGTAGTATTTGTATGCCTTATCATTTGGCACCGTTAGAGTGGAATGAGTTATCCGGTAAACTGCGAGAAGCGATGGATAAGGGATGTATTAGATTAAGTTTTGTTGCAGTGGTGATCACCTGTGTTGTTTGTCAAGAAGGATGGATTGTTTCGGATATGTATCGACTATCGTGAGCTTAACAAATTGACAGCCAAGAATCGATATCCATTACCGAGGATTGATGATTCGTTTGATCCTTGCAACTTGTCTGGATCCAGTGTGTACTCAAAGATCGCATTGAGTTCTAGTTATCATTAACTGAGAGTTAGGGAAGAAGATGTTCCTATAGTTGTTCTTCGTGCTTAATGTGGTTACTTTAAGTTTAAAGTGATCTTTTTGGAATTGACGAACGCGTCTGCCATATTCATGGCCTGGGTGAATCTTGTGTGTAAGTTGTACTAGGATGGGTTAGTCATTATATCTATTGAATATATTCTATTTTATTCCAAGAGGAAAGGAGGAACATAAGTAGCATATGAGGATAATTTTGGAATGATTGGAAAAAGAGAAACTATATGTAAAGTTTCCTATGTGTGAATGTTGGCTGAAATATTTGTGTTTTTAAGAAAGTTGTTTGACAACAAAAGTATTCGTGAAAATCTTGCCAATATTGAAACGATTAAGGATTGGTCAGTACCAACGACGCCGACGGAAATCTGTTAATTCCTTTGTCTAAGCTGGAAATAATCGCAGGTTTATCGAAAGGTTTTCACTGATTGTTAAACCACTGATTAAGCTGACTAAGAAGAATTGGATGTGTGAGTCCCACTTATACATCTAAATTTTAAGTTTCGAGATCTTATCCTTATCAGATGAGGAAGCTATATTCTGAACACTGAATCGTAAGTTGTGTTTTGCACCGATGTTGTCATTGTTGGAAGGATCCGAAAGATTTATAGTTTGTTCCGATGCGTTTCATAAGGGTTATGTAGTTGTGGTGTTTGCTTTGAGATTGTAGGAAATATTACTTGTATTGAATCAAGTAAGTAATAATTAAGGATCATAAAGAGTGCTTCATAATTAATTTCTTGAGATGATAAAGGAGATGAGTAGAGGATTACCAGTTATATATACATCGAGTATTTGAGTATGTTGATGGTTATGACTGTGAGTGATTATGTCTATGAGATTCGCTACCATCCGGGATAGGCGAATGTGGTAGCTAATGCACTTATCAAGAAGAAAAAGGAAAAAGCTTTTGGGATTTGAGTTTTGGTGATGACAAAAAGTGTGGACTTGATAGAAAAGATATTGAAAGTTTAAGTTGATGGTCTGATTTGAGAAAGATCAAGGAAAGTGATTTCAACATTTTGTCAAACTTATGGAAGGGATTTTGTTGTAAAGTCAAGTGAGGCATGGAATATTGAGCACTCCTAACATACCTAAGTTGAGAGAGTGAGACTTAGTGATGAAGGAATCTCACAAGTCAAGTATCGATACGTTTTGGTTTGGGTAAAGATGAAAGTTGAGTCGAGTACTGTGTGTTATACAGAGAATGATGGACAAAGTGAAACAATGATTCGAACATTGGACGGTATACTTGTGCGTGTGTGATGGACATAGGAATTGTTGGAATTTTATATGACGATGATTATCATGCTAGTAATGAGGCTGTACTATTGATGGTACATAAGGAACTTCAAATTGTGATGGTTAAAGATCGTGAGTTATGGACATAAGTTAGGTTTTTGGTGTATTGCAAAAATGTAGGTGCAATTGAATGACTGAACTAGAAGTGATATTGGCAATATTGATAAGATTGTATGGGTTAAGAATCATTCATTAATAACAAGGAGTCATCAGAAGAATTATGTTGGTATTCGAGGAAATCGATGGAGTTTGAAATTGGGAAAAGTGGTTATGCATAGGGTGTCGTTAGGACGGGTGAAATTTGTTTTGAGAACAATAAGGAAAGAAATCAACTTGAAGATAAGTTGCTTTTCAAAGAAAGAACTGTGAAGAGTTCTTATGAGGTCGAAGCATAGTAAGGATTATATTGTGAAGATACAAGAATTCCAAGAGTGGAATCTGAAATTGTGAAGGAAGCATGAGAATTTCTTTAAGGAAAAGAGTTCTCTTTTGTTCTGGAGGTATGGAATGTGAATATAAGAGGGGCCGAGCGCCGGGACGTCGCTCTCTTTTAGGAGGGTAGGATGTGACAACCCAAACCCGAGGTCATTTATTTAATATTATATAATATTATTTTACGGATGATTTTGAAATTTTTAATGAGTTGAATGATATGACGATTGATGGTTTCATTTAAAACCGACGTTGGAGGTCTTATTTTTATCTTTTTACTAATAGCGAGGATTATTAGTAATCACGATATCGACGGATGCCCGAGATTTTATGTTTTATTATTTGTTGTCTCGATGTTTATATTTTTGACCTTTTTATTTTGAGTTCGTATTAAGTCGAACCGGGATCATATTACTATCATATTTTGAGTGCGTTTTAACTTTTGAAAAGTATTTTTACGAAACCCGAGCCTCGTAAATATTTTCAAAATTGACAATTTACATTTTCTACCCTTACAACTATTTAATTGCATTTTGGACCAAAATTATCACAAATTGGCAAAATCTACCCCTCCACCCCACTATAAAAGGATTTTCCACTACCAAAAACATATACAAAATATGTGTAAACAAAATCAAACACTCTCTTCCCTCTCTCTTTCTATTTCCGTCCACCACCACCATACAAAACCCATTTGATCTTCAATTTTTACTTGGAATCAATGAAAACTAAAACATATCCCATCTAGGAAATTTCAAGGGCTTTCTTTTGGTGTAAAAATCTTCAACATGCATGAAGGTTGATTTTTCTAAGGTTGGTAGGTCAAATTTATGATTATGCATGTGTTGTTGGTGATGATCAAGAGATGATTATGCTAAAATTTTTGTTAAAAAGTTGTCTTTGATTTTTGATTTTTGATTTTGAACTTGAATCAAAGAAATCTAACAAAAGACCATCTTTCGAAATTTAATTGTGCATATTTTGGTATAAATTTTATACACATGACCAACTTTTATTTTTTTCATATGATCCATGCTTGTTTGATCTATTTTTATTGTGTAGGTGTGTTGTTAGTAGTATTATATTTGATTTCTAAGTATTGCATGTTTATTCTTTTGAGTGGGTAAATTTTTTGATGATGATTCAAGTGTGTTATGGGTTACTTAAGTTGTTTAAAATGATAGTAGGATGATTTTAGGCATATGAGAATGGTTAAAATTGGTTGAAAAATTGATTTGACATGATTTTTAAAGTGGTGTTTTAGATCAGTAGGTTCAAGGCTAATTTTGGCTAACTTACTGTTTGAAAATGGTTAAACTAATTAGATGATGTTGTAGAGAATTCTTTTAGCTTCGATTTGATATAAGATATAGCTTCTAGCTCCAAACGAGCGCGAAGTTATGATGTTTTGATTATTTGTGTACCGGGAGACGAGTATCGACACAATCCGAAGTTGTTGTCGATATTTGGATAGAATCTCGGGAACTATAGAATGAGTTGTAAAAATGATCAAGTGCTGATGTTTGGTTCTAAACTAAGGGTTGTGAGTCTATTTTCAAAATAAAGTGTCGGATTTGTAAACGAGATCGTTTAGAATGGTCAAAATGGTTGTACGAGTCGGTGACGTAAAACAGTCCGGTTTTGTAGTTCAAAGATGTGTCGGGCAAGGAACTCTAAATGTAAAATCTTTTGATGGGATTTTAACAGGTCTTTTTATATATAGTAAGTGATATCTCTAATTAGTATAATAAGAATTTGACGTGTTTAAGTGGGGTAAATGAGCCCGTACATTTTGTGTGTACCGACAGATTTTTATCGAAAGAATTGACTAATAAAGTAAATATACAGAATGAAGTAAAAGGTCACTTGTATTGTTTTCATTTTGGATTGGTTGTGATTTTATGATTCTGAGTTTGATGTTACTAAGTATGGATTTTACTCGAGTTTATTATTGATGAACGCGCCTTATTTGATAGGTTGCGGTTTTTGTGTTTATCGGGCATCAACTATCGTCGAAGATCGTCTTGCTACTGCTATTACTCAAGGTGAGTCTATAGCCTCGCTTTGTACTTGCTTTGAATGATTTTAAAACCCGCGAGGGGGATACATGCTATTTGAAAGTAAAATGAACACAAGTCATGATTGATTGTTTGGACCCAAATGTTGCTTGTTGTTGCCTTGAATTGTATAAGTACCTAAGTTGCAAAAGTCCCTAAATTCATGAGCCGTTAACTATCTTCTGACTTGATGTTGTGAGTTGGGAATAGCCGCTTATTCTAATAATAGTACTATTGGGCTGACGACCCTATCCGAGACCAGGGCTTTACCGCTGAGTAACCTCTGGAAGGATAATTTTACGAGAATGAGAATGTGGTATACTTGCAACTGATACCCTAGTAGGGGCACTGGATTTCATCTAGTCATGCCAGCTTTAGGCGTGGGTGACTAAGTTAAGGGGTCGGTGTCATGAGCTTAATACAATTCTATAGCTATTGCTATATACCAGATTGCCTGAATAAAAAATTGTAATGATCAGTAATTCTATTAAATGATCTTGATTGATTTTTCTCTTGTGTTCAAATGATGATTTGGAAAACCTATAGACTCTCTCAACCGTTGTGTTGATGATTTTAAAAATGTATTTCAGGTGATTGAAGTTGATGAATTGCGGAGCTTGCTGGAGAAGGATTGCGGATTGCTTTTGTGGTGATTGGTCTAAAACGGATTTCTTTCTATTTTTTCATAAAAATAATATTGTGTGGTCATGTACATTGGTAAATTGTTTGTTGATTTGATAAAATCTTTGGGGGACCTAAATGTTACTCTGATATTTCTAAAATTGTTTTACTTGGGATCGAAGGTTTTAGACAATTGTTAAAATATACCCTTTTATATTTCAAATGTATAATTTTGAGATTGTTCAAAGTGTTTTGTATAACGATGTTTGTATTTAGCACCCAAATGTGTATTTCCGCTGCGCATTGTAATTTGGGGGTGTTAAAGCCACAATTTCGGATTGTGCCGACTTGCGTCTCCCGGTACACGAATACCAAAACTAGCATAACGTTTGACTCGCAATGAGTTAGAAGCTCCATCTTATATCAAAACGAGCGTCTCGGAAAACTCTACAATAAAATCAAATAATCTCAGCCTATATCAAATCTTAAACCCACGAAAACAGCCTAAACCCACTGACGTAATATACACTTTTACAAATCATTGAAAAACATCATTTTGACCCAAATCTACCATGATTTATTCATCTACTATTACTCTAGTATCAAACCCACCAACCAAACACTCCTATAAAACTTGCATGACAAATTTAACAAAAACCCAAGATCAAAAATACAACTTTTTAATATCAAAATATGAAGATCATAGCAAAAACAATACATGCAAGATGATCAAAACCTATACCCACCATAAAATCACAAGAACTTAAAATCTTGATGCATGTATGAAATTATTGTATAGATAGAATCATCATGAGATTTTAGGAGTTGGTCTTAATTTAATTTAAGAGATTCATGGTAAAAATCAAGATTTTAGGGATGTTTTGGGGCTAGGGAGTGGCGGAAAAAAAATGCAGGAGGAAGAAGATGGTGAGAATTTTTTATAAACTTTGTGTAATGTATGTGTTTTGGTAAAAAAATTTCTTTATATATGTTGGTAGTGGAGGGACCAATATTGCCAAGTTTAAAACATTTGGACTTAAAAACAATTTACTAGTTTAAAGGGTAGAAAATGACTATTAGTAGATATTAAAAATATTTACGGGACTCGGGTTTCGTAAAAATACTTTTCAAAAGTTACAATGCATCATAAATATGATTTTAGAATTTCCCGACACGACTTAACACGTAATTAAAACGACATCATCGAAAATATTAATTATCGAAACAACCGATAATAAAATGTAAAGTTTTGGGCATCCGTCGGTATCGCGATCACTAGGAATTCTCGTTGTACATTGATTTCGATTAAACTCGTTGTAAAATACACGCGGGTGATTTTAAATCAAAAACTTTGATTTAAATTAAATATGGAAAAATAAAATAAGAATTTTATAATTCTAGATAAAGTAATTATCAATGATCAGAAAATACTTGAAAAGTATAATTTATTAAAATTATCATCATCTAAGGATTTACATATGAGAATACAAGAAACGTAATACGTTGGAAAATTCAAGAAGTACGAGTAAAAGAATAAAATAGTGCTGGGAAAGTACGGGTTCTTACAATCTTCCCGCTAATGGAACTTTGGGCTCTCAGAGTTCTCCTTGAAACAGTAGAAGATGCAACAAGAGGAGGTACAAAGTGTAGAACAAATTCATTAATTCCCAGGTAATTTCTGCACCACGACGTACCTTCACGATTGGAATTCACTACGCTTCAGTTTCTTAACTCCTTTTTCGTATAACTTTTTAGAATTTGATTAGAATAAAGACCTTTCAATACGGAGATATTAGGAGATAGAACGTACACAAGAATTGCTTAAATGGACAAAGTGCGTTAAGATGAATCATGATTGATAATCAACAAGGAGTCGCAATTGTGGAATTGTAAAACGTGACAATCTTAAAACGTAACAATCCAGTTACAAGAGAAATAGAAGGGAAAAATGAATTACATATGTTCATTTTAAAATACAAGCTGTCACAGTCAGTTGTGTAGGATTTTTTCATTACTTTAAAACTCAGTTTAAGTATTTTCTTGATTAAAAGAAAATTTTACAAGGTGTAGTGATTTAAAGTCAAACTATCTATATTTAGTGAGTATGCTGTTGCTATATGTTTTTCTTGATTAGAATTTTCAAAGCAAAAGTAGAATAGTTCAAAATAGTTATCCTGATCGGCTTAAGAACTTTTGAATGGCTGTATGAATTTACGGTTAAAAGCTTCAAGTTTATCGCTACCATTAGAGAAAATCAGATTTTCCAAGTTGTTTAGAATCATTGTTAGAAATTATAAATTTATTAAATAATTTCATTATATTGAAAGTAAAGTACGATATAATCTAATATCTTAAAAGATACAGCCTGATATCCTTTGAAACACTAGTTCCCAAAGAGGATATATATATATCTGGTATTTAACTTGAAACAGTTATTTTGGTAATTTAAACATTCGATAAAATGTATAAAACGTTCTTTAAAATTAATAATAATTTTTAGAAATCCCAGAAGGTGATTAAGGCATCAAATGGTAAACATGTGACATATAAAGGTCAACAATTTGTATGCGAGCAATAACATAATGGAATAAGACGAAAGGCGTATCAATTCTTAACAAACGTGATAGAATAGATGCGTCGATGATAAATGTAAAACCCGCATGCTTTTACCATGAATAGTACCCTTATGATCGTACGTACATGATTAGAACTTTCCTTTTATAGCACGTTTACGTTTCACGATTAAGCTTTTCAAGTATTACGTGCGTGTTATAACACGATAAGTATTTAATACGTATTAAGACACGATAATTATTTCAATAATAATTATAATCACGACCATACGAACATGAAATCATGAACGTAAATATTCACGAGCTTAATATTATGTATTTACGTATATTTATTACGGATATGAATAAATATAATACGACACGAACGATAACTAAAGAAATCACGTAAAACACGAACACGAGAACATGAATAATATTAGACACAGAAAAACATTCGGGTTACCCCTTGTGGGCCCCTCTACCTGCGGACAAGAAAAAGAGAAAGGGCCAAGCCCATTTAATTTTTACTAAAACAAGAATAAACGGAAAAGGTATTTTCATAATTACAAAAATTAGAAAATAAACATAACCCTAATCTCTCTTTGTCTCCTCTTGGCCGCCTGGTAGAACACAAACCAAGGGTGTGTTTGTTGATTTTTGGTGATTGATTTCTTGCAATATTGTTAGTGTTATCGTTCTCCTTTGTTTCACGTAATAGATAAATCCTTAAACCCTTTTTCTTTATGTTTTTATTTAATCAAGAACACATGAAATCATGGTTTATTAAAAACAAGTAAATAACATGTTAATAAATCATGGGGGATAAATTAATTATGGTTTAAGGGGTGTTTGTTTTGGCTGGTACACGCAAACCGAGATCCCAAGGCTCTCGGTGTGCCTCGTGTGAACACAACCGAGACCTACAGGTCTCGGTGTGGTGTTGTTGGTCTCGGCCGCAAGAGCAAGGGAACCCCCGACCATGTCGGGGGGGGGGGGGGGGGGGGGGGGGGGGGGCGTGTTTGGTCTCTGTTGGGTCTTGGCAGAAACAAGAACCACCACCGGCTTAAGCCGGTGGCTATATTTGGTAAGCAGGGGGAACCTAGGCCGCGGCAGCAGGGGTAACCACCGGTAGCCGGTGGGAACTTTTGCTAGCCGGCGGCTAGCCATGATCAAGGACACCACCGGCACAGCCGGTGGCTGTTTTACACAAACATTGACAACCGGCTAGGCTGGTTAGCCACTGTTAAGGGTGCGTTTGTTGACCGGTTCACGGGTCCGGTTCACGTGGTTCACGAATACGGTTCACGACACATTTAATAAATAAGACACGGGTTTCGGTCACGACATTATTTTACAAGGTTAATTATTTTTACAAGATTAAATTAAATTAATTAAAACATGTACATGTTTAATTTTAATTTATACATGACTTAGGTTATTTATATTATTAATAATACATGGATTTTAACCTAAGTAATTGTCGTTTTATTTAGACTTTATAATAAATTAATTATTAAAATCACGACTTATAATTAATTAATTTCCACGACTTAGGTTATATTAATATATAAATTAATACATGTTTAACCTAAGTATGTTTACTTTTATTTAATTAAATCATGATATATTTAATTAAATACATTAACCTATAGTTTATTTAATTTACATGAAATAATTAATAAACTATACTATTTGATCACATGACTTAGAATATAAATGAGTAAACACTTAAGCTTATATTATTAGCTTTATAATCCAGCTTATTTCTATTTATGGAAACTTTCTATTTTTAGAAACTTATTTAAATAAGGCAGCTAATCTATTTATGGAAACTTTCTATTTTTAGAAACTTATCTATTTTAAGTAGTAAATCTAGTTTAGGAAACTTTCTATTTTTAGAAAATTTCTATTTTTGGAAACTTTCTATTTTAGGAAACCTGCTATTTATATAAAGTTACTTATTATTACACAACAAGTATAATAATACAGGAAATACAAGTAATACTAAATCAGAATAGACAGAATACATGATAAACGCAGTATAAAGCTTATATCAGTAAAACATGACATGAACATATAAAACAAGTTAAGACATGATATAAAACCAGTTACGTACTCAGTAATCAGATACTTATACACATATATTATTTATGTCGCATTAGTGATAACCGAAGTAGGACTCTCTTCCGTTCATCTTCTTCGTTCACTGGACACAAGGTACGGATTCTCCGTCCTTACAGTATGAACATTCTTCCTTATTAGGATTCCCCGTATGCAGCCAACTGTTTTCCCCAGTATATGTTTTATATGTTTATGAATTGCTTATGTTTAATTAGATACCTAAAGCCATATACATGCATGATCAGTTTCACCTAGTTATGGAGGTACCATAACCATAACACTGGAGGCACCAGTGTTATGACTCCACCACGGCAGAGTGATAACTCGTGGCGTCCCTTCAGCTTTTGGCCATATTATTATTATTATCATGTGGGGCGTATGGGTGCATCCTAGGTTACATGTTTTCAGCAGATTATTCATGTGAATGTGGTGTGTGCCCTACATCCTTCACAAGAAGCTGATCCCTCCTATCCAAAACTTATATTAAATTAGAGACAACCCCTCTAATTTGCATGACGAGGTCACCCCTCCAAGTATTCATGCACGTTGATATTTCATGACCTATATTGGCTAAATGGTAAACATCTTAAACAGTTTTTATAAGATAAACATAAGGTTTTTCAAACTATAAAACTAGTTTTGTTAAGATATACCAGGTTGTCTAGGACTTAGTCTTTTCCGCTGCTTTATGCTTATATGCTTATATTATTCATGCTATACTTGTATATCCGTGCACTGAGCGTTATGCTCAGCCGTTTTTCCTTTCATGTTCTTAAAACGACAGGTACTCAGGGACGCTCGTAGACTTTAAGCGTACGTGCATATGGATTGAAAGCTTCCTAGCCTTCATTACTTTATGCATTTCTTTATACTTTGATACTCATTTCCATGGACATTGTTTAGTCCTTTTCATTTACAGTACTTATGTTTGTGTGTGATGAGTTCTACATTTGGGGTACCGATGTTTGATTCCGGTATTTCCTTTATGGTCATGTGATGTTTTATACATTTATCCTTGTATGCTTTGATGACACGCCATAATAACGCGTGACATTCCGTTTACCAAAATGGGGTGTTACAATTATGGTATTAGAGCCAAGGCTTTGACCTGTAGGCTCTCAAAACACGACCTGTGATTAATGGGTAGTCACTATGGTCTTCCTAGAACTGAAAGTCGGTTTTCATGCATTCATCATTTTCATGCATACATATATATGTCATTGTCGCAGGTTTATGACTAAGTAATGGTTGGTACAGGACTGGCCCTATTTAGTCGCATGTGTTTTATCGAAACTTTTAACTTTGAGACCGACCAATCGGCGTCCCCTCGCCATGTCTTTTGTTTTGAGTGAACTGACCATAGGCGTTCACTCTCGAGCATACAAAAGTTTTCATAAAACTGCATCATGCATTCATGTACTAATTTTCCGTGCATAAATTTTTTTCATGATTTATTTGTATAAATTTTTTTCATGTATATAGTTTATGTTTTGATCAGTTTAATCATGTATTTTATGTTATACTGTCAGATGGTTCTCACACACGAGCAAAAACAACCCAATGCAACAATCCAAGCTGCAATGCAAGCTATGCTTCCTCAGCTGAGGAATGAAATCAGGGCTGAAGTGCAGGCTGCCAACAACCAGCACCAGCATCCTAATCCTCCTCCTCCAGCAACATTGGTCACATGGCTGGAGAGATTCAATAAGCTACGCCCTCGAGCTTTCGAGAGAACAGATAGCCCCAGTGAAGCTGAAAGCTGGTTGGCTCACATTGAGAAGATCTTCGATGCTATGGGTTGTGACCACGTCTTCAAGTCGAGGTTGGCATGCTACCGGTTCGAAGGTGATGTGCTATCATGGTGGATGGCACTGAAGCAGTCTAAGGGAGGAAATAATTGGGTGGCTTGTTTTACTTGGGCTTAGTTCAGGGATTTGGTGATGGGACAGTTCTTTCCCAAGGCTGAGCAAGACAAGCTGAAGAGAGAGTACCATGGAATCCGACAGAGAGCTGGGTAGAATAGCAACGAGTTCATGCAGCGCTTTCTTCGCTTGGCTGGTTTTCCTGGTGCCGCAGCAGGTACTCCTAAAGAGCAAGCACACCACTTCAGGTGGGCTCTTCGTACATCGGTCGCAAACAACTTGGTGTGTGCTACGTTCAACACGGTAGTACAAGTGGCCGATGCAACACGTAAGCTAGAGATGCTGCAGGAAAAAGATGAGTTCGGGGAAGCAGAGAGACCTGATAAAAGGTAAACATTCGTATTCAGCGGTGACCAAACCGTATTCTTTCAGCATATTTACATCTCTTTGAACTGTATCTTCCAGGCAGAAGACTGGGGACCGGTCTCAGCCAGCCACTCAGCAACAGCCTACTCAGCCCAAGGGAAACGGTCAGACTCACGACCGTTCTGCTACGGATAGGTGTGGTGGTAATGATAATTACCGTAACAACGTTGGACACTCCAACATCTGCAGGTCCTTATACTTACTCAGTTCTTATGATTACATGTTATAATTCTAAATTCTGACATGTTAGAGATACTTATACCAGGAATCATGGTAACGGGAGGGACCAGAACTAGAGAGGTTCTCAGCCTAACCGTCCAGCTATCACTGGTATCCCATGTTATGATTTAGCCGCATTGTCCTTTGTACCTTTATCATGTCTCATGTACATTGTTCTTATCCAGCTCACAGCCAGTCAGGACACCTGCTGGAGGATATACTCATCCTCTTTGCACCACCTGCAACCGTACACACCCAGGTCCATGTCGCCGTGACAACAACGCATGCTTCAAGTGTGGTCTTCCTGGCCATCGCATGAAGGACTGCCACAAGGGCGAGATGGAAGGCACATCGGGACATGCTTATACCAAGCCGCCTCCTACTAATGGACGCGTTTACACGACATCTCGCGACCAGGCCAACAAGTTTATAGGTACCATCACTGGAATCTTGTATATGTATGGTCAAGCTGCATGTGTTATGTTTGACACGGGTGCTACTCACTCGGTCATTTCTACTGCTTATGCCAAGAATGTTAGGATACTCCCCATGCCACTAGAGAATCTACTGAATATTTCCACGCCTTTGTGAGACTCTGTACGCCTAACCCATGTGTACAAGAGCCTTCCCCTAGAGTTTGATGACAAGATTCGTCCTGTTGACGCACTTCCGCTTGACATGAATGATTTTGACATGATTTTGGGCATAGATTGGCTATCCAAGCATCATGCTACCATAGACTGCCATGCATATCGAGTCATCTTCGTTGATGTTAATACGCCAGAGTACATTCACAATGGGTTCGTACCCGGAAGGTCTGTACAAATCATATCAACCCTGTAAGCACGTGCATTACTTTCACATGGTTGTGAGGGCTATCTAACTACTATTCATGACATGGATGCTGAATCCCCATCAATTCAGAATCAGCCGATAGTGTTAGAATTTCCAGATGTATTCCTAGATCAACTTCCGGGCATACCACCTGCACGTGATGTAGAATTTAATATCGAGCTCATCCCAGGAGCTGAGCCGATTTCCAAGGCTCCTTATCGCATGGCTCCCATAGAGTTGAAGGAGCTGAAGGAGCAATTGCAAGAACTTCTAGAACGAGGTTTTATTCGACCGAGTGCATCTCCATGGGGCGCACCGGTCTTATTCGTTAAAAAGAAGGATGGCAGTATGCGTCTTTGCATAGATTATCACGAGCTCAACAAGATTACCATCAGGAATAGGTATCCACTACCACGCATAGACGATCTGTTTGACCAACTCCAAGGGGACAAACATTTCTCTAAGATTGATCTAAAGCCGGGCTATCATCAGCTACGGGTTAAGGAGCAGGACATCGCCAAGACTGCTTTCCGTACACGCTATGGCCACTTCGGATTTGTAGTCATGCCATTTGGCCTTACCAATGCTCCAACAGTGTTCATGGATCTGATGAACATAATCTTCCATGAATTCCTGGACAAATTCGTCATTGTTTTCATTGACGACATCCTGATTTTCTCTAAGTCCAAGAAGAAACACGAAGACCATCTTCGTACAATACTACGGATTCTCCGCCAGAAGCAGTTGTATGCTAAATTCTCCAAGTGTGAGTTCTGGTTAGACAAGGTGGCATTTTTAGGTCACATTGTATCAGCAGAAGGAATCACGATGGATCCATCAAAGGTCGAGGCTATCACCAAGTGGCCAAGACCGACATCAGCGACTGAAGTTCGCAGTTTCCTAGGCTTAGCTGGTTATTACCGTAGGTTCGTGGATAACTTTTCCCGTTTAGCACTACCATTGACCAAACTGATGCGGAAAGGAGAGAAATTCGTCTGGACTGAAGGAAGAGAGAAGAGCTTTGAAGACCTAAAGAAGATGTTAGTATATGCACCGATTCTTACTCTCGCATCTGGTATAGGTGGATTTCAGATCTACAGTGATGCATCGGGGAAAGGACTTGGTTGTGTTCTCATGCAACATGGGAAAGTGATCGCGTACGTTTCATGGAAGCTTAAGCCTTATGAGGAAAATTACCCTACGCATGACTTGGAACTTGCAGCTGTCGTGTTTGCATTAAAGATATGGAGGCACTACTTGTACGGAGAATCATGTGACATTTTCACGGACCACAAGAGCCTGAAGTATATCTTCACTCAACGTGAATTGAACATGAGAGAGAGGAGATGGTTAGAGCTGTTGAAGGATTATGACATTAATCTGCAGTATCATCCCGGCAAGGCGAATGTAGTGGCAGATGCACTTAGCAGAAAGTCCGGAATGATCAACGGCATTGAGATAAAGGAGGAAATCATTAGAGAGTTGGATCGACTAGACATGGAGATCATGGTACGTGGACAGCCCGGTTATTGGGCTAATCTTAGAGTGGAACCCAAGTTACTCTCTAGGATCAAGGAATCTCATAAAGATGATGGTGAAATGTGGGCTATAATTCAGAATTTGGAGAAGCAGACATAATTTCGGATAGATGCAGATGGTATCGTATGACAGGGCACGAGACTTTGTGTACCTGATGATCAAGAACTCCGGGAAGCAATGTTAGCTGAGGCTCACAGATCCCCATTCTCTATTCATCCTGGTTCGACCAAGATGTACCATGACATCAAGCAGTACTTTTGGTGGAGTGGTATGAAACAGGATGTTGCGACTTACGTCTCCAAATGTCTTACTTGCCAGCAGGTTAAGATCGAGCATCAGCGATCTGGCGGTCTTCTTCAACCGTTAGACATCACATAGTGGAAGTAGGACAAGATCACCATGGATTTTGTTACTGGTCTTCCGCCGACAAAGAAGAGGCACGATGCAATTTGGGTTATCGTTGATCGACTTACCAAATCAGCTCAGTTCTTACCGATCCGCAAGGAAGATTTGGTCAGTAAACTCGCCGATACTTACAAGAAGGAGATCATGAGACTTCATGGTGCTCCATCCAGCATCGTCTTAGACAGAGATCCTCGGTTCACTTCGCAATTCTGGAGAAGTCTGTAGAAAGCTTGGGGGACAAAACTTAAGCTTAGCACGGCTTTTCATCCTCAAACAGACGGGCAATCGGACTGAACGATTCAGACATTAGAAGACATGTTGAGGTCATGTACGTTGGAATGGCCGGGTGATTGGGACGATTATATCTGTTTGGTGGAGTTTGTATACAACAACAGTTGGCACGCCAGTATCAAGTGTGCTCCTTTCGAAATGTTGTATGGTAGGAAGTGTCGCGCCCCAATCTGCTGGGATCAGGTTGGTGAGCGAACACTTGAAGGACCATAAATGATAGAGTTGACTAACGAGAAGGTCACAATAGCTAAGCAGAAACTACAAGAAGCACGGTCACGTCGGAAGAGTTATGCAGGCAAGCATCGTAGGGACTTACATTTTAACGAAGGAGATCACGTTTTCCTTAAGGTTTCGCCGGCACGTGGTGTTAAAAGTTTTGAAATAAAAGGGAAGCTCAGTCCTCGATTCATCGGACCGTTTGATGTCATTGAGTGAGTCGATGAAGTGTCTTACTATTTAGCGTCACCTCTGCATCTTTCTCATGTTCATGATGTTTTCAATGTGTGCTTACGCAGATGGTACAATTATCATCCCCTTCACATGGTTCAGTATCCACTAGAACAGATTCGTGAAGATCTCACTTTCATAGAAGAACCCAAACGAGTTCTTGACAGACAAGAACGAGTCATGAGAAGGAAGATGATTTCATTCGTCAAAATCCTTTGGAGGGATCATACGAAGGGGGAAGCCACTTGGGAAACAGAGGAGTCTATCCGGGCTTCTTACCCTCATTTCATATTTTAAGTTCGGGTATGTTCTTCTTTTTCCACTTTACATTATCTATAATTCGGGGACGAATTATTCTTTTTAGGGGGGAAGAGTTGTAAAACCCGCATGCTTTTACCATGAATAGTACCCTTATGATCGTACGTACATGATTAGAACTTTCCTTTTATAGCACGTTTATGTTTCACGATCAAGCTTTATAAGTATTACGTACGTGTTGTAACACGATAAGTATTTAATACGTATTAAGACACGATAATTATTTCAATAATAATTATAATCACGAGCATACGAACATGAAATCATGAACGTAAATATTCACGAGCTTAATATTATGTATTTACGTATATTTATTACGGATATGAATAAATATAATATGACACGAATGATAACTAAAGAAATCACGAAAAACACGAACACGAGAACATGAATAATATTAGACACGGAAAAACATTCGGGTTACCCTTTGTGGGCCCCTCTACCCGCGGACAAGACAAAGAGAAAGGGCCAAACCCATTTAATTTTTACTAAAACAAGAATAAAGGGAAAAGGTATTTTCATAATTACAAAAATTAGAAAATAAACAAAACCCTAATCTATCTTTGTCTCCTCTTGGCCGCCGGGTAGAACACACACCAAGGGTGTGTTTGTTGATTTTTGGTGATTGATTTCTTGCAAGATTGTTAGTGTTATCGTTTTCCTTTGTTTCACGTAATCGGTAAATCCTTAAACCCTTTTTCTTTATGTTTTTATTTAATCAAGAACACATGAAATCATGGTTTATTAAAAACAAGTAAATAACATGTTAATAAATCATGGGGGTAAATAAATTATGGTTTAAGGGGTGTTTGTTTCGGCTGGTACACGCAAACCGAGAGCCCAAGGCTCTCGGTGTGCCTCGTGTGAACACAGCCGAGACATATGGGTCTCGGTGTGGTGTTGTTGGTCTCGGCCGCAAGAGAAAGGGAACCCCCGACCATGTCGGGGGGCGTGTTTGGTCTCGGCAGAAACAAGGACCACCACCGGCTTAAGCCGGTGGCTATATTTGGTAAGGAGGGGGAACCCAGGCCGCGGCCGCAGGGGTAACCACCGGCTAGCCGGTGGGAACTTTTGCTAGCCGGCGGCGAGCCATGATCAAGGACACCACCGGCACATTCGGTGGCTGTTTTACACAAACAGTGGCAAACGGCTAGGTCGGTTAGCCACTGTTAAGGGTGCGTTTATTGACTGGTTCATGGGTCCGGTTCACGAGGTTCACGAATACGGTTCACGACACGTTTAATAAATAAGACACGGGTTTCGGTCACGACATTATTTTACAAGGTTAATTATTTTTACAAGATTAAATTAAATTAATTAAAACATGTACATGATTAATTTAATTTATACATGACTTAGGTTATTAATATTATTAATAATACATGGATTTTAACCTAAGTAATTATCGTTTTATTTAGACTATATAATTAATTAATTATTAAAATCATGACTTATAATTAACTAATATCCACGACTTAGGTTATATTAAAATATAAATTTGTACATGTTTAACCTAAGTATTTTTTCTTTTATTTAATTAAATCATGATATATTTAATTAAATACTTTAACCTATAGTTTATTTAATTTACATGAAATAATTAATAAACTATACTATTTGATCACATGACTTAGAATATAAATCAGTAAACACTTAAGCTTATATTATTAGCTTAATAATCCAGCTTATTTCTATTTATAGAAACTTTCTATTTTTAGAAACTTATTTAATTAAGGCAGCTAATCTATTTATGGAAATTTTCTATTTTGAGAAACTTATCTATTTTAAGGAGTAAATCTATTTTTGGAAACTTTCTATTTTTGGAAACACTCTATTTTTGGAAACTTTCTATTTTTGGAAACTTTCTATTTTAGGAAACCTGCTATTTTTAGAAAGTTACTTATTATTATACAACAAGTATAATAATACAGGAAATACATGTAATACTTAATCAGAATAGACAGAATACATGATAAACGCAGTATAAAGCTTAAATCAGTAAAACATGACATGAACATATAAAACAAGTTAAGACATGATATAAAACCAGTTACGTACTCAGTAATCAGTTACTTATACACATATATTATTTATGTAGCATTAGTGATAACCGAAGTAGCACTCTCTTTCGTTCGTCTTCTTCGTTCACTGGACACAAGGTACGGATTCTCCATCCTTTCAGTATAGACATTCTTCCTTATTAGGATTCCCCATATGCAGTCAACTGTTTTCCCCAGTATATGTTTTATATGTTTATGAATTGCTTACGTTTAATTAGATACCTAAATCTATAAACATGCATGACCAGTTTCACCTAGTAACCATAACACTAGAGCGCCAGTGTTATGACTCCACCGCGGCAGATTGATAGCTCGTGGCGTCCCTTCAGCTTTTGGCCATATTATTATTATTATCATGTAGGGCGTATGGGTGCATCCTAGGTTACATGTTTTCAGCAGATTATTAAGGTGAATGTGGTGTGTGCCTTGCATCCTTCACAAGGAGCTAATGCCTCCTACCCAAAACTTATATTAAATTAGAGGCAGCCCCTCTAATTTGCATGACGAGGTCACCCCTCCAAGTATTCATGCACGTTGATATTTCATGACCTATATTGGCTAAATGGTAAACATGTTAAACAGTTTTTATAAGATAAGCATAAGGCTTTTCAAACTATAAAACCATTTTTGTTAAGATATACCAAGTTGTCTAGGACTTAGTCTTTTCCGCTGCTTTATGCTTATATGCTTATATTATTCATGCTATACTTGTATATCCGTGCACTGAGCGTTATGCTCAGTCGTTTTTTCATTCATGTTCTTAAAACGGCAGGTACTCAGGGACGCTCGTAGACTTTAAGCGTACGTGCATATG
Source organism: Glebionis coronaria (assembly GCA_025667525.1). Classification (NCBI taxonomy): domain Eukaryota; kingdom Viridiplantae; phylum Streptophyta; class Magnoliopsida; order Asterales; family Asteraceae; genus Glebionis; species Glebionis coronaria. The sequence goes on along the minus strand of CM046880.1, from coordinate 183,601,638 downwards.
GATTGGAAGCTTCTTAGCCTTCATTACTTTATGCATTTCTTTATACTTTGATACTCATTTCCATGGACATTGTTTAGTCCTTTTCATTTACAGTACTTATGTTTGTGTGTGATGAGTTCTACTTTTGGGGTACCGATGTTTGATTCCGGTATTTCCTTTATGGTCGTGTGATGTTTTATACATTTATCCTTGTATGCTTTGATGACACGCCATAATCACGCGTGACATTCCATTTACCAAAATGGGGTGTTACAAGAAAAATAATAAGAAACAAGGGATTCAGCAAAGTTAATTCACGAGTGCGGTTGGCGTTACCAACAACGGCTTATTAAGTTCTCGGTGGTCGATACACGATCAAAAGAGAATATCCACACAATAAATTTTTGAATCGCATAATTTTCTTAAGAAGTCACTTGCGAGTAAATTCAGTAAGATGAAAAACATTAGCAATGAGACGCGAAATCAATACGTGGTTCACACGAATGAATTTCAAGACGATAAAGTCTAACACACATAATGACGGATACAAGAAATCATTGGTCACTTCCAGTCATAACTCACTATTTGTGTCCAGAAATGTTTCGAAGGTCTACTAAAATAGATAGAGAAAGTCGAATCGATGTAGGAGCATAACAACGTTGAAACTTTCAAGTCTGGCATCAATGGTCAGAAATTAGACAAGTGGTAACAAAAATTGTATCATGAGGATGATGAGGTAACAAGTAAAGCAAAGATCGTTGAGTTAAGGAATATGTGCTTGAGCCATGCACTTTGTTCAAGAAAAGATAAGGGTTCATATGTGTATGTCATGAACTCGGTTACTCGCATAAGATGTAAAAGTTTTCAAGACTTTATTTTATCAAACTTTTTAAGGAACATAATTAAAGAGTTGATTTTTGGTCAATATTTATGGTGACTACTATTCGGCCTCGCATGGCTCCTTCTAAATTAAGCATTGGTGATCAGGCCATGCACAATTTAGGACTAGCAATGCAATGCTCAGCTTCTCCAACCAGTATTACATATCATATGATTTAAAATAGACATATAATGCCATTTGTAAAAACAGAATCAAAATAATTTATGAAACTCTTCACCAATAAGTTACTGGCTAACTGTGTAAATCAACAATTTGTATTGTTACAAGAGTTCTTTATAAGACCATAGTAAAACAATTTGCGAAAATACATTGTAAAATTAATATAAATTAATTTTATAAGATAACCTTCAAGTATTATAATAATGCCTAAGTGGAACATTTTGTAGAATGTTTTGCAAACAATACTAGTTTGGGTTTATATGGTAACTTGTAAAATAGCGAGTGGGTTACATGAGGGAAATAAAGAGTAGCTCAAGACAGTCAATGAAATGGTTACAAGGTGATCAGGTTTCAAGAGGTTTAGGAGGAATTGTTAAGAGACACTGTCAAGAGGGTAACGAACAATACGAAAGAAAGAACTTCAACCTCGATCTAAATCAGAGGTATGATAGAAGCAAAGAAAGACAACATAGAATGACAAATAAGTCATATATAAAAGAAAGGATAAAGGAATCCGTAGGTGTGCACGTCGTAATTTATTTGACAAAAATACACTTTTAAGAAAGTAGAGCATCAGTTTATTAAACCACTTGGTTCCTAAAAGTTCAGGATTTATGTATGACCGAGCTCAAGTTACTATTTGTAAACGTTTTCAAATGCAATCAATGTTTCATGGTTGCAAAATACCATTAGTTAAAATTTTACGAGCTCAAACGAACCAAAAATGCTTATATCCATATTTTTAAAGTCTATCAGTTTTGACTTTTGGGTTTGACTAGACCAGTTGACTCACTAAATGATATTCTAAGACTCGAAGTCTAATGCAATTGGGTGTAAAACGATGTTTTGAACAACTTTCTAGTTTTACTCGAGAATTGAAACGGATCAAAAATGGACGAAAATGCTGTTAGAAATACGTTTTAACGTATATTAGAAGTATCGGTCACTCCACAACATGATTTATGTTGTAATAGCTCGTAGTTAACAAATAGTTATTAGTTACTTATTAAGTTAAGTAAGAACCGGTCCATGGGCTTGTCATGGACCGGCCCAAGCCCAATGTAAGCTTGGAAGTATAAATACCGCTTTCCACCATGGAAAGGGGTTGGTTGTTGTTCATTTTCATGCTTTCATATTAATAAAATCACACACATTTTCTCTCTCTTTCTCTCTCTAGTTTCTCTCACTAGAAAACATCAACCCACTTCATAGATTCATAGGTTATCAATATTCTACATTTGGTATCAGAGCTATGGGGTGATTTAAGGTAAGGATTGTGTTGCTTTTTTAGTTTTTGAATCAATTAGTGATCTTTAAGAAAAAATCAATCTTGAATCTTGTTGTTTTTGGTGTTTTTGTTATTGGGATTGATTGATAAGGATTGGGTTTAGCTTATTTTGGTAAAAATCATAAAACTTTTTGTGGTTTTTGATCAAAAAATCGGATTTAAAGCTGTTTTCTAAGTCTCGGACTGATATTTCCAGAACATTCCGAATAGATATTCCGAATAGGAGAATTTTCAGAATAGCAGGATTTTTTTCCGAATAGAAGAGTTTTTCCGAATAGTAGCATTTTTCCGAATAGGAATTTTCTTTCCGAATAGCAATTCTTTCCGAATAGCAATTCTTTCCGAATAGCAATTCTTTCCGAATAGCCCATTTTTCCGAATAGCCAAAAAGTTTCCGAATAGTCAATCTTTCCGAATAGCCATAATTTCCGAATATCTTTCCGAATAGCCGATTATTCCGAATAGCTTTCTGAATAGCCAATAGCCAAATATTCCGAATAGGGTATTTTCCGCATAAGGATTTTTCCACATAAGGTTTATTCAGCATAGGGTCTATTCCGAATAGGGTATTTTCAGAATAGGGTTATTCCGCATAGGGTTATTCAGTATAAGGGTTTTTCAGCATAGGGTTATTCCGAATAGAAATTATTCCGAATAGGGTTTATTCTGAGTTAGGGTTATTCTGTATAAGCAAGTTCAAGGGTATTTGAGTTTTTTCGACGATCTTTAGTGGATTTGATCTTGATTTCAACCAACACAACACAAATTCTCAACCTTTCTTCACTGCTCGATCAACCGATAATCTTTGAGTCTTTTAAGTGATTACAATGAATCCGAGTTCATTAATGCCTCAGATGACATCTCTTACGGATATCTCAATTATAACGGGAACTGATAGTCGTCCACCGATGCTTATTAAAGAGGTGTTTGAGGCATGGCAGGGCCGTATGATGCAATACTTGAAGGGCAAACCAACATACGGAAGGCTTATGGTCAAATCGATTTTGAATGGTCCACTCGACTATGGTACCATTGTGGTAAATAACGTGTCTCGACCAAGAGAATATGAAGAACTCACACTGGCACAACAACTCATTGCTGATGCTGATGAAAAGGCTCTACAGACTCTTCTCCAAGCTCTTCCGCATGATATTTATCGCATGGTAAGTCAATATACGGTTGCCAAAGATTTATGGGAACGTCTAAAGGTGTTGCTACAAGGTACGTCTCTTACCAAACAGGAAAGGGAATGTCAGTTGTATGATCTGTTTGATAGATTCACGTACAGCCCAGGGGAAACACTACACGATTATTACTTCAGATTCACTACTCTAATGAATGATCTGAATGTATACAATCTCGTGATTGCTCCATTCCAGGTTAACACCAAGTTCTTGAATACTTTACCTCAAGCTGAATGGGGTGAGTATATTACCGATGTTAAGTTAACCCGGGATTTGCATAAGTGCAATTTAGATCAAATCTATGCTTTTCTTCAGCAGCATGAGAAACATGTGATTATGCACCGTTCTCCTCGAGGTATGTACCCTGATTCCTTAGCTTTGATGGCGAATCAACCAAGCTTGTCACACAACAACACACCTTATATCTTGGGACATCAAGCCTATCATCCATCACCTTACATGACACCGACCTTCCCCCAATACTCGATTCTACCACAACCACCCACCTCACATCAGCAACAATATCGGTTTAATGCACCTTCACCACAGTATGCATCACAACTTCAACCAGCAAACATTTCACCTTATGCTCAGCCTTCATATTCTTCTTATCAAGAGAATGCAGCATATCCAACAAGCTACCCTGATCAAATGAGTATTCCTTCTAGTGATTATGCAGCTCATCAAGATCAAGCAATGTATTGTGATGATGAGGAAGTCCCCGTTCCTGTATTCAAACAAGGAGCTGACCCAGTTGAAGTGTTAACCATTATGTCTGCTTATCTCACAAGGACTTTAAGCAAACGAGGATACAGAGGATCAGCTCCTACCAACAATCAGTTGAGGAATTCATCCAATTCTCGCCAACAAGCTACTATTGAGAATGGCAGGGTAATGGTTCAGCCTATTCAACCATATCAGGGGAGACCTACCACATCAACTACCAATGCTCGCACGGTCAATCAGGCTCCAATGGTCAATCCTGCTCCACGGGCTAATTCCACAGGCAAGTTGAGAATGATTACATGTTACAACTGCAAGGAAGAGGGTCACATGTCCAGGGATTGTAAGAAACCCAAGAGGAGAAGGGATGGACAATGGTTTGCAGAGAAGATCTATCTGGTAAATGCTCAGGCACAAGGAAGGGAACTTGATGAAGAGGAGCTTGCATTTCTTGCTGATCCAGGGATTGCTGAACAAGACGTTGTCACTACACAGAATGCAGCTTATCAAGCCGATGATCTTGATGCGTATGACTCAGACTGTGATGACTTTCAATCTGCAAAGGCTGCTCTCATGGAAACTATCTCCAGCTTAGGGCCAGAAAAGAGATCTGAGGTACTTATTAATACCACCGATAATACCACTGATGCTAGTATTCAACCACATCAAGTTGTGCAAGAGAGTGCTGATTCGAATGAATCTTCGGTGGTGAGTCTTTCAAATGAGGAGACAAACAATGATAGCAATATCAATGTGAGTTCCCAGACTTTGAGTGAATCACAACCGGGACCCATTTCGCATACGCCTACTCCTGCTCAATAAGATTTGGTCATGGTTCCTGCTACATTACTTAGCCAAATGAATGCTGCACTCTTAGAAACCTTAGCTAAGAATAAGAATTTGTCTGATGAGCTTACCTTAAGCAACGAGAAAGTTCAAACCTTGGAATTAGTGCCCTCGTCTAGTGTTATAACTAATCTCGAATATGATCATTTTAGAAACAAACAAATGGGTCACTTGCAAGAAATCGAAACCTTAAGAGCAAATCTTTCTAAAGAACTTAGCGAAAAGGAGTTAGTGGTCACTAATTTTCAAAAACTTCAAACAGATTTTGAGTCACTCGAGTCTAAGAAGAATGAAATGAAGATTAATGCTGCTAATAATATTAGAAGTCTAGATTATTTGCTTTTAAGACAATATGCTGCTTCTCAACTAGTGCACTTATTTGACGCTTCATTTAGAGAATTTAACTTATCACGTCAAAAAGGCCTTCCCCCTAATCCACGGTATGCAAAACAAGCTTTAAGACATAGTCCTAGACTTTATAATGCAACTCAATTAGGATTGGCCTTAGACCTGATTGTTTTTCCCGATGATCGAACAAGTAAGGATCTAGTTGATGAGGATCGGTCATACAATTCTGCAAAATATCCCGAGTGTGATTATTTTAAAATAAATAAGGAGCTTGCAAAAACGGATTTTAGAATTCGCTTCCATATGGACAAAGATCTCATTACAGCACCAACCTACATGTTGAATGAAGAAAACCCTAGTACATTTCCTACACTTGTCAACATGGAAGGTCCTAAGGAAATTCCAAAGGATCTTCCACCGGTTAGCACTGTATGGTTAAACTTGCAAGAGATTAATCAATACTTTACTAATTTTGACAAGGTCATTTTGGAATGTACGACTTCAAATGGCCTAAACGCCGGAGAATAGGCTTTCGAACACATGAACGAGGTGTTTAAAACTGAGATCAATCCGTTTGTCGAAAGTCTAAAAGGAAGTTTTTCATCTCTTAAGGAAAATCTTGTGTTTGAAATTGGTGAAGTTCAAAAAGTGTTTTATGAAATGGACACCGCTTACGAACTACAACTAATTGAAAAAGAAAAGATTTTAACCGAATATGACCGATTCTTGTCTGCAGTAATCTCGTGTGATGTGCTTACTACTGTAAATGTTAATTATTCGAATGAGCTTACATCCGCTATGATTAATTGTGATGCTGTGAATATTTGTGAGGATATTTGTGATGATGTTTGTGATCTTTCTGTAAATGTTGCTGATACTGTAAATGAGGTAGATAATCATTCTTGTCACGAATCTAACGCTGAGTTTTTAAAGCTACAAGATTCTTACAATTTACTTTCAAAACGCTTTAATCAACTAGAACAACATTGTATATCTTTAGAATTAAAACAACAAACTCAAAATGAGAATCTTTTGATATCAAATGGTTGTGAAAACGGTGTTGAGACGAGTGACAAGATGATTGCAATTGTTAAGACATTAGAGGAAGAGATAATGAGATTGAAGAGAGATGTGTCATCAAATGAAACACTCAAATTGGAACTAGAGGCTGCAGAGTCTAAAAACCAGGTCTTAGAAATTAGACTTTCGTCTGTTCTAGGGGAGATGGATCGGACAAGACAGGGACTATCCGCTCTTTATGGTTCACTAGAAGAACGCTTCGCTTTTAATGCGGCACAGCAACAATCTTATGTTGAACAACTGAACCAAAAGTGCGAGGAAATCTCTGACTTGAACATCCTGCTCATTGACAAAAATATGGTTTTGGACGAGTTAAAGGAGACACTTCTTCTCACCCGACAAGAAGTTGTTGATAACTTAGCTACCGACTCTGCACCGTCCACTAGTGCTCCAACAACCAAGTCAGTAGTGCTTTATAAGAACCCGCTTCATAAGAGAAACCCGGTTACCTATGATGATTATATGAGGAATGCCATTAAGCATGTAGATCTTGTTAGGGATATTTTAGACGATCTTTATGCCTTAGATCCCTCAAGTAGCTACTATTATTCGGCTCATGAATATATTAAGCGAGTTCAATATTGCTTAGCATATTTGCAATACATAGGTAAACCATGCTCTGCACTACTTACTAATAGGCCCATTGCTGTAACTCCATTTAATAAGACTCCAGGAGCAAAACCGTCATTGGCACAATCAAGTAAGGCACCTTTAAAGTCTGTTGCTAATATTCCCACTTTGCCTTCTACAGGATTAAAAGAGACTACTAAGGCTAAAGGATCGCCACTCAAGAAAGATAAGATCAAGCCCTCCACTATAGTTCCAAAAAGAAGGAAGTAGAAGCTCACAATAGGAATGTTAGTTCAGTTTTAAATAAAAAGAATCATGTTAAGACTAAAAGCTCTGCGCCTGTGCAGAAGCCAAAACCATTCGTGAATTCTAATTTGAATTGTTGGAATTGTAATGAATGTATGTTTTCCCAACGTCATGATTTGTGTCTTATTGATCATGTAAATGAAATGAATGCCATTAAGAATGGTCTTGAATGGAAGCCAACGGGTAGAACTCGTGCCCAAGTTGGCTGGCAATGGCGTCCCACTGGTAGGACCTTTACATTAGATGGAAAAATGTGCCCTTTAACTAGGAATGCATCCGTTGAGGTTAGGTCTGAGCGTCCTTTAGTTAGGAACACTCGCACTCAAGTATGGAATAGGTCAGCTCCCACTATAGTGCCTATCAGTGAAGAAATACCTCAGGATTTAAGCCAACTAGAATCTACACCACCAATTAGGAAGAAGAAGGCTAGGAAATCTAAGAAACCTAGAGTTAGCAAATCTAAGATTATTAAATCTGTACCTGCTAATAACAAGGAACACTCAGATTCCGATACCTCTACATTGTCTGTGGTGATATTTTCAGGTGGTCCAAATCATCCTGTGGTATTTGGACTCCGGTTGTTCAAAACATATGACCGGAAATCGCTCGATGCTCCGAAATTTCGTCAGCAAGTTTCTTGGTACGGTTAAATTCGAGAATGATCATATAGCAAAGATAATGGGGTATGGTGAATATCAGATTGGAAACGTGACGATTTCAAGGGTATATTATGTAGAAGGTCTTGGTCATAATTTATTCTCAGTAGGACAGTTTTGTGATTCCAACCTTGAGGTTGCTTTTCGACAACACACTTGTTTCATCCGCAACTTGGAAGGAAAAGATTTGTTGAAGGGATCTCGTGGTGCAAATCTTTATACCTTGTCCTTACAAGACATGATGGCCGCCTCTCCAGTATGTCTTCTCTCTAAAGCATCTAAGACCAAGTCATGGTTATGGCATCGCAGATTATCTCATCTTAACTTTGATGCTATTAATCATCTGGCTAAAAACGAATTAGTTCGTGGTCTTCCAAAGCTTAAATTTCACAAGGATTATTTATGTTCCGCGTGTTCAAGGGGGAAAAGTACCAAGAAATCTTACAAGCCCAAAGCTGAAGACACCAATCAAGAAAAACTTCATCTTTTGCATATGGATCTTTGTGGGCCACTGAGAACTGAAAGTGTGAGCGGTAATAAATTCATTCTGGTTATTGTGGATGATTTCTCCAGGTTTACATGGGTTAGATTTCTACGTACAAAGGATGAAGCACCGAAGGCTATCATCACTTTTCTGAAATTCATTCAGGTACGTTTGAATACTACTGTCCGCCGTATTCGTACAGACAATGGAACAGAGTTCGTGAACCAGACTCTTCGTGATTACTATGAAGGAGTTGGTATTTCACATGAAACATCCGCCGCACGCACTCCACAACAAAACGGTGTCGTTGAAAGACGGAATCGTACACTTATGGAAGCTGCTAGGACTATGCTTATCTATGCGAACGCTCCATTGTTCTTGTGGGCAGAGGCTATATCTACTACATGTTTCACCCAAAACCGTTCAATCATTCGGAAACGCCATGGAAAAACACCTTATGAGCTTCTACATGACCGTAAACCCGATGTTTCATTTTTTCATGTATTTGGTGCTCTTTGTTATCCAAACATCAATAGTGAGAACTTGGGTAAGCTTCAACCGAAAGCCGATATAGGTATTTTCATTGGTTACTCACCGTCCAAGAAAGCATACCGAATCTATAACCGTCGTCTTGGCAAGATTGTAGAAACTATGGACGCAGATTTTGATGAGCTGACAGCGATGGCTTCTGAGCAACACAGCTCTGAACCCGCGCTTCATGAGATGGGAACCGGTGCTATTAGTTCCGGATTAGTTCCCAATAATCCTACTTCTACATCATTTTTACCACCAACAAGGCCCGAGTGGGATAAACTGTTTCAACCGTTGTTTGATGAATTCTTTGATCCCCCAAATGATGAAGTTCCAGCACCTGTAGTGATAGCTCCAATCCCTGAAGTTATTGCTCCTGCAAATGAAGCTTTATCTAATGCATCTTCAATTCACATTGAACCGGATGCACCTTCACCAAGTGATTCTCAAACTACACCTGAATCGTCACCCCTACTTGTGCCTAATGATGTGGAAGAGGATTCTATTGATCACGACTTGGAATATGCTCACCTGCAAGAGCTTCCTTTCTTTGGTGTAGCGATCCCTGAAAACCCTTCAGCCGCGTCTACCTCAGAAGAAGCTCCTTCTATTGTTCACTCCAGACCACCTAGGATTGAAAACCATAGCACTAAATGGACAAAAGATCACCCAATTAGGAATGTCATTGGAGATCTAGATCGACCAGTCTCTACACGCCATCAATTACAAGAGAGTGCACTCTATTGCTACTTTGATGCATTTCTCTCTGAATTTGAATCTAAAAATTGGCAGCAGGCTATGACTCAATCATCTTGGATTGAAGCCATGCAGGAGGAACTAAATGAATTTCAACGACTTGAAGTATGGGAATTAGTTCCTCTCCCTGACAAAGTTAACATCCTTACTTTGTTATGGGTCTATAAGGTTAAACTTGATGAGATGGGTGCAGTATGGAAGAACAAGGCTAGATTGGTCGCTAGAGGATATAAACAAGCCTTGGGTATAGACTTTGAAGAATCTTTTGCTCCTGTTGCGAGATTGGAGGCTATTAGACTATTCCTTGCGTATGCTGCTCATATGAACATGATCGTCTATCAAATGGATGTGAAGACGGCATTTTTGAACGGTTAACTAAGGGAAGAAGTTTATGTTAGTCAGCCGGATGGGTTCGTCAGTACGGAGTTTCCGAATCATGTGTACAAGCTTAAGAAGGCTCTCTATGGGTTGAAACAAGCTCCACGCGCGTGGTACGATCTCCTCTCAACATACCTCATCGCGGAAGGCTTCTCCAAAGGCAAAGTGGACCCCACTCTATTCACTCTCAAGGAAGGCAACGACATGATTCTGGTACAAATTTATGTTGATGATATAATATTTGCTGCCACTAACATAGAATTGTCAAATCGCTTTGAGAAGATAATGTCCACACGCTTTCAGATGTCGATGATGGGAAAAATTTCATTTTTCTTAGGATTACAGATTTCTCAAAATCCTAGAGGCATCTTTATTAATCAATCCAAATATACTCTAGAATCTCTTAAGAAATATAACTTTGAAAATTGTGACCCCGTGGACACTCCAATGGTGGAGAAATCCAAGTTAGATGAAGATAGGAATGGGACTATTGTCGATCCAAAACTTTACCATGGGATGATCGGCACCCTTCTATATCTGACTGCTAGCAGGCCTGATTTGCAATTTGCTGTATGCATGTGTGCCCGGTATCAGGCTCGGCCTACCGAAAAGCACCTACATGTAGTTAAAAGGATCTTTCGGTATCTAAAAGGAACACTTCATCGTGGTCTATGGTATCCGAAAGATTACTCGATTGCTTTAATATCATACGCAGTTGCCGATCATGCTGGATGTCAAGACACGAGGCATAGCACTTCTGGATCTGTGCAACTCCTAGGAGATAGATTGATCAGTTGGTCTTCAAAAAGGCAGAAAAGCGCTGCAATTTCAAGCACGGAGGCTGAATACATCGCCATGTCCGGTTGTTGTGCTCAAGTCCTTTTGATGAGATCACAATTAACTGACTACGGTTTGGGATTCAACAAAATCCCGATGTATTGTGATAACAAGATCGCCATTGCCCTTTGCTGCAACTATGTTCAACACTCCCGGGCCAAGCACATAGACATTCGCTACCATTTCATTAAGGAGCAGGTGTAGAACAGAGTGATCGAGCTGTATTTTGTCACTATTGAGTACCAGCTGGCGGATATGTTCACCAAAGCCTTAGATCGAGGACGAATCGAGTTTTTGATCGACAAGCTTGGCATGAAATCATTCACTCCAACGACTCTCAAAGAGTTGGTAGAAGAATCAGCTGAATAGTCGTGGTAAACTATTCAGAGTATCCTTTGTTCGTGATCATGTATATTATCGTAAATATATAAACCACAAAAAGAAAATACAAAAATATAAAACCAAGAAAAATCATAAAAAATATAAAACCTAGAAAAACCATAAAAATTATAAAATCAAGAAAAACCAAAAATATTTTTCGTTTTTAAAACGGGCATGTCTTTTAGTACGGTAATATTTACGGCCTTAGAAATGTCGATCAATATTGACACGGTGCCATAAATAGAGTCCGTATAAAAGTTCTACATTTTTAAAACATGCCCATTATGGCTTGTAGTTATTTCTGACTGCAACCCGGTTTTCATATTAAAGTCACGTATTTCCTTGGAAAACGTTGGTCAGAACGGGAATTAATTTTCTCGGGCGTGATTTACAAGCCAAATCATGCAAAGGGATCAAGTTTACTTTACAACTTGGTCTAACACAAATTAGTGTACGTCTCGGTGCATTAATTTGTCAAAATAAGAGAAATCTTATTGCCACCACGAATCAAACTTTTCAAAACATCAATTGGAAAATGTTTTTCATCATCATGTGCCTCGTTAAACAATGACTACAGCTCTTTAAATAGAAAACAGGTCATCGTTTAAGGGGGAGAAAATGTTACATCATCTTTCACATCAAAACGATCTTCAAAAGTTTTCAAGAAAACTCAAAAAGCTCAATGGTTAATGGTTGGATTGCTTTGGCATTTGTCTTGTTGTTACTTATAAGTTTGTCATGAATAGATTGGTGCGTGTGTTAAGATAGGTTAATCACTAAGGCTAGGGAAGTTAACATAAGATAGGGTCAAAATGACAAGAATTAAAACTTGGAAAAACAAAAGAATTTTGTTTGTAGAAAGAAGAAAAATTGAGGGGGTAAAGTTGACAATATGTCAAACTTGTGACAAATTTGACCTAGTCAAATTCACCCACCCCCGTCTCTTGTCTTCTTTCCATATCTGCTTGTTTTTTCTCCTTTAACGCCATTAACATACAAACACACGAACTCACAAAACAAATTCAATCATTCATCTTCTTGTTCATGATCTTCAAAAGGTATTCAATCGGCTTAATCATTCACGCAATACAATTTAATTAACTCCTTTTTAAACTGGAATCAATCAATTTAAGTTACTGCGTTAATTAGGGTTTAATTAAATTGGGGGTTTTGCCTGGGCTTTATTCGGAATGGCTCGAATTAAACTAATTTGGTCCTTAGAACACTTGAATCAAACGAATAAGTGCCTAATTAGAATAATCGTAACTGTTTTGAACATTCCGAATAGGAGGACTTTCCGTGTAAGAACTTTTTTCCGCATAGGTTGATCTTTCCGAATAGGAGATGTTTGATTTATTCCGCATAGGCCCAATGTTCCGAATAAGGCATTTTTTTCCGAATAGAAAGAATATTCCGCATAGGAGTACTTATTCCGAATAGAAAGAACTTTCCGCATAGGAGCATTTATTCAGAATAGAAAGAACTTTCCGAATAGGAGCATTTATTCAGAATAGAAAGAACTTTCCGAATAGGAGGATTATTCCGCATAGGACAGTCTTTCCGAATAGAAGCTTTATTCCGCATAGGATAGTCTTTCCGCATAGACAAGGTCCTTCCGAATAGGAAGTTTATTCCGCATAGACAAGTTCTTTCCGAATAGGAATTTTATTCCGCATAGACAAGTCTTTCCGAATAGGAATTTTATTCCGCATAGACAAGTTTTTCCGAATAGAAAATTCTTTCCGAATAGACAAGTCTTTCCGAATTGAAAGTTCTTTCCGAATAGAAAGTTTATTCCGCATAGACATTTCTTTCCGAATACAACTTTTATTCCGCATAGGCCTATATTTTCCGAATAAAGAAATTTTTCTGCATAAGTCTGATCTTTCCGAATTGAATGATTATTCCGTATAGAAGATGTTTGTATGGTTTACAAGCTTAAGGGATTATGTCATATACTCAATGCTTAGGTTTAAAGTCATATTGATATTCATATTTGTATGTTTCAACCTTTGTGTTTTATCTTAAGCAGAGACGATGACTAACCCTACAGTACAACAAATACAAGACACCAGAGCCACCGCCATTGCTGAAGCCAAGACTCTAAAGTTTCTTCCAAACAACTTCCGTTTGAAGGAGGTATCTCATTCTACCCATAATGGATTTAAGGTAGGTACAGCCATACTTGATAAGTCTCATCTAAAGCATGCGCTAAGGAGAAGTGCTTCAGTGCCCTATGACTACCTTTACGAGTTCTGGGCTACCAAAGAGAAGACGTCGAACAAAATCACATTTTCCTTGGACAACAAGCAGCAGACGCTTACTGTGTCAGACTTCAGGAAGATCTTTGGATTTCGGCCGACACTCAAAGGCCTATCATACTCAGCCAACCCGCCTAAGGACCAGATCATGGAAATGTTCACTGCCATTGGTTGTCTTGACACACGAACCGCGTCTGAGTTTACTACTGCCAAAGTTGGTCAACCATGGAAAGCTATTTTTGGGATTCTAAGCCGTTGTTTAACACCCAAAACAACTGGGTTTGATGCTGTTCGTCCACCAATCATCAAGATGTTTTATGGTATGTTTAAAGGTATGGGTATTGATTATGCATCATTGCTGTGGGAGGAGTTTACTTTTCAACTCTTCACAAACACGAAGGGTAAGGTTAAAAGTTACCAGTATCCTAGGTTCATTAAGCTGATCATACATTACTTTATGGAAAACGATGCATCCATTAATAAGCGTGCAGGTAGTCGTCACCACACGATGGATGATGATGATTTAGTAGACTTAAGGCAAGAGACTCATTCGAATACGGTTATTCTTGGTCCCATTCCCAGACATCTTCTGACCGATGAGATTATCGCATCTGATGATTACAAGAACTTGCTACAAGAAATTGAGAATCAACGAGCAAGCATTCTAGCAGGTGAAGACTCATCTACCACGGTTAAGAGCAAGGGTAAACGGAAGCAAACAGAGTTACCTGAACCCAAAGCCAAAAAGAAGAAGACTGCACTTAAGAAAGGAAAGGGTACGGCTGATGAGTTAGTTCTCCATGATGAAGAAGATATTGATGATCCTGCTCTTAACAAGGCTGAGAGAAAAGCAATGAAGATAGCTCTTGAAAGGAGTAGGAGAGATACGGGTGGTAGTGGTTCGGGTGCACGGGTAAATATTGAGGAAGAGTATGTGGAACCAGATGATGTTTTTGAGTTTGGATCACCTGAAAAGTATTCTACTTCGAAGGAGACATCCACCCCCCTGTTTCAGCAAGTGTTGCAAAAAGGACTGGTGCTCCTACAATCATAGTGTCTACTCAACCTTTAGCAACTCAACTTCCACCAATACAACCCGTACCAACCAAACCGGTTTCAACACCATTTCTTCCACCACCAATACCACCCATCCTTAGTACCGCAGTAACAACCGAGCCTAGTCCATCAACCCAGAGCAGCTCTGCAACGTCTACAATGGTTGCATTGGTAATGGCCGAAATGTTGGATAAACATACGGACAATCACAAAAGAGAGATGGATGAACTTCGCCAAGAGCTACGTAGACGAGTTCAAAGTGAAGAAGCATCTAGGAAAGCTCAAGAAGAGTTGATTGCTAAGTTTGCTGCAGATATGGAATTTACACGTAAAGCTCATGCAGAAGAAGTTGCTCGGGTCAAAAAGGCTGAAGCTGATAGGCATGCAGCACGAATTACGAGACTTCGAGAAATTAAGGATAACTATAAGGAGCAGAAAGAAGCTCTTGAAGCTTCTATTGAGCAGAGAGTGAAAGAATCCGTTGAATCCCTTATGCCTAAACTACGTGATGAGTTGAAGACACTCGCTGCTGATAACTTGATGATCAAATCATCCAATCCTTCAGAAGCCGCCTACAAGATTGCTTATGACTTGACGGATTTTGAATTAAAGAAGATCCTCAAGGCTCGTATGAGGGAACTTGGATCGTTTGATAAATCTAGGATTCAACGGGCTCTCTTTAAATCCCTGAATGACGCTATCATGGAGGATGATAGGTTGTTCAAGACGTTTGGAAGTGTGGTACCCTACCACATTCTCCCTGAGGAAGAAAGGGAAGAGAGTGAAGAAGAAGAGGGTACTGGTGGAGAAGAAGAGGAAGAAGAAGAAGAAGTAGAAGAAGGAGAAGATGATGATGGTGGTGATGATGATCAGGATGATGATGATGATGATGATGATGATGATGATAAGGATGATGATGAGGATGATGAGGATGAGGATGAGGATGATGATGATAATGATGGTAATGATGGTGGTGATGGTCACCAGGAGAGTGCTAAGGGGAGCAACGCGGATAACGATAAGGATGATGATGGGGGTGAACAACCTAAAGAGGGGGATAAGGTTACCAGCTCAAAGAAACCTGCTAAGTCTGGAACCAAGTCCAAGAAAGATGCAGCGCAGAAGAACAAATCAACATCAACGGAATCAAGACGATCTAAGTGGCGCCACGATGTGAATGCTACAACAGCGTCATCGATTCCCGGTACTTCTATTGCTGTATCTATACCTATTACCACTAACCCTATTAGTCCTGTTGTTGTTGCTCCTGTGATTGCAGAATCGGTAACCGAACCTGAAGCTGCACAACACTCACCCGTCCATGCCACTGCCGAGATGCCTGAATCAGAACAAATAGATGTTCACGTTTCCACTCCTCTACAACAAGAACCACAATCTACTGTTCCAAGCACAAGGGACTGGGTAGACACGTTGGAGATTGACGAGACTGCACCACCACAGGCTTGGATTACGGCAGCGGCGCAATATGATCCGATCACAGACACTGACAAAGATGTCTTGTATCTCCGTATCCGCAGTCCGATTGACTTATGTGCATTTCTTGCTCATGAGTATAAGACTTCGGTTACTCCATCTTTGGTGAAGAAAGCACTGAAGGATAAGAGACTTCGCGCCAAAACCCGGTTGACCCAAATGGAGTTCGAGTATTTTGCCGATGAGATCCTGAAAGCTCTGAACACCGTTCAACGGCCAGGTCTTCATGAATCAGAAAGAGCCCCACCTCCACTTGATCCTACTCAAGATAATCAGATTGCTCTCGACTTCTTCGTCACCAACGATCTTGTGTATCTTCTGAAGGGGTCATCAAAGTATGCAACCTCCCTGACCTTGCTGAAAGCTGCCAACTGGGGGACAATACCCTTTATCGAGGAAAAGGTAAACCGACTCTGGGTCCCAAAGGTAAATCGTAATTATGATATGTATGCTGTCATAGGTGCATCACACTGGGACGAACGAGTTCGAAGGGCGTACAGGGGCTGCTGTCTAGTCAATTCAGGGAGTAACGTTAGATCCGATATCCGCATCTCCAGCATCTTAGGGTTGAAAACAGAAGCCAAGAATGGCTATTATCATGTGACGGAGATTCGCTTGAAAAGGGAGGATGACAGAGAATACAAAATCCAGCAGGGAGATTTTTCTATCATTCGCCTTGAGGATATCGAAGATATGTTGCTTCTGATGACCCGAGATCAACTCACACATATTCCTTGTGAAGACCTCATTGCTTTGAATACAGCACTTCGTATGTTCACACGAAGCGTTGTTATCAAGAAACGAGTTGAAGATCTTCAGTTGGGAGTCGAAAGCTATCAAAGGAAGCTCAACTTAACCCGTCCCGTGAATCAAGTTCTACCTCAACATGTAGATAGATGTCCCTATACCGGCATTTCTGTCCCGAATTGCGGCATTTTCTACTTGAATAGTCGAGGTTTAATGAAGTTTATGAGGGTGGGTGAGCTTTACAAGTACAGTGATGGGACTCTTCTACAAGTTAGAGGAAAGTTGGAGCATCTCAATACGAGTGGGACTTTACCAGAGATGACCGAGGATTGGCATAAGGGTTATCGGCAGATGGCGAATTATGTGATCAAGAAGATCGATCAAAAGATCCGTGAACGTAGATTGATGAGGAGTTTGGAAAGATTCGTTGGTGGTAGACCATATTTAGTGCACCACAAGCTACTGCAACGATCCATCTAATGGGTCGTACATTTCAGGTCCACTTTATATTGGTTTTCAATTGTGAATATGTATATTTGTGAATATTGTGCTTTTGCGGCTTGATGTAGTGTTAAGTTGTGATAATTTTTCAAGAATTTCTCACGAGATTCTAAATCTTTCAAAATATATCATACTAAAGCACTACAAATATCCCTTATTAAATTAAGGGGGAGCATTAACTTGTTCTATGGCCAAACATCGATTTCATTTTTTACCCAAAGACCGGTTAATCCATTCAATATCCCATATATTAATGGTTAACATTTTGGATAAGGGGAGACAATGGGATTAAGGAGACTTAAGTGATACTTGGCTAAAAGATGAAAAAGACTTAACGATTATCCAACTTAATATGTGTAAAGCACGTGTTAAGGGGGAGCGTTTTTGATGAACAAAACACCTAAGGTACAAAACTTTTGATTTCAATATCACAAGTACCTTAAGTGATTTTCAGTGATTTTTCATGGTGGCAATTCCTTCCCAAAACACACTTAATTCACGACGAATGTGGTGACAAAAGGGTGGTAGGAATAGGTTTAGTCCAATGATTCATCAGAACCGATGGAATCTTCCCAAGGACAATTCCCTAGATAGAATTAGGAGTCCTAGGAAAGATGGAGAAAGAATGTGAATGTAGCTGAATGCCGACCAAGTACTTAAGCTAGCACTGGAACAATCACAACAAGGTGCTAGTGATGACGTATTGGTAAGCATTGAATGGGTTGAAGAATGAAAAAGAATTGTAAAGATAAAGGGTGTAAAGAAAGAAGCCCTCCTTACAACTTTAGGCAGAAACCGGGTCAATACATATGCTATTGAGGTCATTTTTGCTAATGATTCTCGGTATTGAAGAAAGACATCATGGACCCAGTGATGCAATGCACAACCCTTCCCATCTAACTCAAATATCTCTCAAAAGGTATTTGTTTTAATCACACGGAGATCAACACGTTATCTATTGGTTTATTCACTCCGAATAGACTGGTATTGAAAAGGTGGCACTCCTCTCCAGCCATCGCTTACTAAATCAAAACGCACAATCGAGTCTAGAGCCAAGAGATCATCAAAAGTCTCATTAGGACACTTTCCATTTATTCCTTGCTTTCTCATACACTGTGAAAAGTAAGAGATTTTCATGAGTCCTACGCAGTATTCCTGTAATATTGCCAGAACATCCGAGTAATACGCAAGTATTACAATGAAGATGGAAATCCTGCTTGAGCCAACATCAAACAAGCTCATGGTAGGTTACACGTGCGGTTCTTTTAGAACCAATCTTGTGAAAAACTGGAAAGAAACAGTGGTTTAATTCTTAATTGAACTTAAACTCGTTCCAGGCCTCTTCGCATTATCATATGATCTTGCCAGAACACTCAGAGTGACTCTTTATTGATCACAGTGACGAGTGGAAATCCTTCTAGTGTTAACATCAAACAGCACTTGGTAGGTGACGTGCAAGATTCTTTATGAATTGAGCTCGTGACAACTGGAAAGCAACGATGGTGAAAATCTTAATTGAAATTCACTTGTTCCAGGTTTCATGAATTGACGGCTTCAAATCACAAGGATAATTTATCCAAGTGATTCACTCTTTATGTTCGCAGTCAGCTTTGGACGGTCGAATAAAGAGAACGGGTTTACCCGCGAAATCCTGTCAGGAAGTTACTTAATTGAAACTATCCGTCACGGGTACGATATCTAATATCGTCCAACGGTCTTCACCGACCGGAGGTAAAATGCTACCGAATTAGAATAAAATGTTCAAAGCCATTTTATTCGTGTCGTTTCTGTGTACCTGTTAAAGACGGTGGCGTTGCTGTGTACCTGTTGAAGATGGTGGCGTTGCTGTGTACTAGTGAAGACGGTGGTGTTGCGGTGTACCTGTAGAAGTCGTTCCCACATGCTTATGTTTTTCTGCATCAACGTTTAGCAAAAATTTAAGAAAGTACAAGATAAAGTCTTCCGCTGTACCAAACTCTGAAACTTTCGAGAATTTAACAAAAAGAAACAAGTGTGTGGAACATGGAGTCACGAGGAGGCAAAATTCACAAGAAGGCAAAAGATCGCACGTGAAAGGCCAAAGAACAATGCTCTCAAGCCAAAGCCAAAAAGATCAAACCAACATATTCACAACAAAAGAAAGAAAAGAAGAAAAGACTACGAGCTAAAGAACGAAGACTTAGTATAGTATGCTAGGTTTAGAACTTTGTAACGTGGAGTGACCTCCCTTAGGGGGAGATTGTTAGAAATACGTTTTAACGTATATTAGAAGTATCGGTCACTCCACAATATGATTTATGTTGTAATAGCTCGTAGTTAACAAATAGTTATTAGTTACTTATTAAGTTAAGTAAGAACCGGTCCATGGGCTTGTCATGGACCGTCCCAAGCCCAATGTAAGCTTGGAAGTATAAATACCCCTTTCCACCATGGAAAGGGGTTGGTTGTTGTTCATTTTCATGCTTTCATATTAATAAAATCACACACATTTTCTCTCTCTTTCTCTCTCTAGTTTCTCTCAATAGAAAACATCAACCCACTTCATAGATTCATAGGTTATCAATATTCTACAAATGCATTTGCATTAAATATGTCAACAAAATGATATTTTAGAATTACGCAGAATAAGTTCTTAAATTTTACCATTCCAAATGAGCGTAACTTGCTCCTTTTTTTAGGATTTTATGGTCGAATTTTATGTGCTAAACGGACGTCTCAACAAGTAGAAATATATATATTTTTATGTTTAGAGTTTATGAAAATATTTTCTCGACACTGTTAAATTTCCTGTAAAGTTTTCTGTACAAAGTATATTTTTCGACATACCTTGAAAATAAATCCAATTTCATAATAACCCAAAACTAATGTACACTCAAGACTTGTGGATTCCAGAATGACGAAAAAGGATAAATGTATAATTAATCATGTAAAGAAAACACAGTATAGAAATGGTTCAAGAATGCCAACGATAAACTAAGAAATAAAAACGACGCATGACATTCATGTCTTCAATTGCAAGATGCAATGCAAGAAGGTCTCTTGGGAGCGTGATTTTCTAAAATCACAAGACATATCGAGAAAAATGTAATATTAACAAGTCACATTCCTGGAGCGAGGAAGTTTAATGAAAAGGGAGGGTACAGGTTTATAGAAGTAGAATCGTATTCCAAACAATCACCACATAAGAGAGGATGAATTACAAGATAACGATGATATTTTCAAGGTACAACGAACGTTGAAATTCGAAGTCGAAACGTAGTATGGTCAATGAAATAAAATGTAATCCATGTACAAATGTCGTGTAAAACGGTGACGTAAAGGTCAATCAAGATTATGAAAACTCATGATATTATTCAATACTGATTCAACGAACGAGTATATGAAGTCACTCGTATCACGCATAAATGAAATAGCAATAGTACTCAGAAAAATGAGCATGAAAGTGGACCGCATACGCGCTCTGAATACAAGCAGGTAACATCATAACAATATAAAATCATTGTAACAAGATCGGTTCACAAGAACAAGAATTCAAGAAATACAGTAAGAGTAGATGTAATCACGATAATATTCAATGATAATTCATGAAGCACAAAGGCTTTGAAAGGACATAGTAATTATCGTCATTAAGGTGATGTAGTATTTCAACATGAAATCAAGAGATGAAATACTACAATGAAAATCAAAAGTAATTAATAAGGATTGGAGAGTTACCCGCGCAGATATTGAACAATATTGGCAGATTCTGTGATTGACACTTAAAACATGAAATATTTGAACTTTTGGTGATAGACTAAGTTTTGAAAAACGACTCAGTTCCCTATAACCATCGCTCTGATACCAATCTGTGAGACCCCAAAAATCTGACATGGAACAACTAGGCAACGAGGGGGTAACACGTCAAGGTACAAGAAAAAATTAATTTCAATTGACACAAAGCTGACGTATTAAAAACATATACATTATACAATAAAAGATCAGAGTTTTAAACATAGGTCACAGAGTTTTATATGCGGAAAGATTCAGTATTTCATCACGATTTATAACATAAAGTTGCCCAAAAGATAGAATAAGCTTCTGACAGTTTTTACTAAAACTAATCTTTTAAAAGCACCACAGAGATCTCCAAGCTGCGATAATATCCTGCGGGCTCCCATCTAAGCATAGCTAAGTAATAATACCTGAGATTAAACATGTAAAATCGTCAACATAAAGTTGAGTGATATTCATAGGTTTAGCAGTAAAGGTGTGGAACACAAGCATTCATTTGTAAACACGAATTAGGGAAAATGGTTGTGTATAGTAACCATCGTCCGAAATTATTATTATTATTGTTGTTCAGTTCATGAACCGAAGCTTAAATCAATGTAAGTTCCTCTAGAGAGTATTCAGCCTAAATACTCAAGTATAAACAAATATTAGTGCGTTAAGGTAATCGGGACGGGGATAGTCAATCCCGATGGATCCACCCACAACATTCGCGCTTGGTAGCATGATTAATTAACGGTTCATGATCAGGAGAGGAAATTCAAGGCTAGACTAAAAAGCAATAATAATATCGATAGTCTGGAAAGCATACACGTTCTGGATAGCATACAAGTTCTGGATAGCATACAGTTTTAAATGGTGGTGTTCCACCATGTAAAATCTCACCTGGTGTTTAGAAACCATGTATAAGTAAAAAGGGGCTATGAACTCACCTTAGCCACGAGGTAAGTCAATCACGGTACTTAGTAACTGAGTAGAAACAATGGTAGTGAGACGATCATCGACGATATGGATGCCCGGAAACACGAAAACCGCAACCTATCACAATAAGGCGCGCGTTAAGACTTGAACTCAAATATTGATATGTACCAAGTATAACATGACTCAAATGTTTTCAAAGTATTCTTATTTCAAAACCAATGACACGAACCAAACGAATCCACACTATCCCATTAACTCAACATTACTCGTTTAAACACTTGTACACTTGAAATTGACCCGTCATAAGACGCCAAGTCAACGCAAGTCAAACTATCCCTTTACCTTACTCGGACCAGTAGCTAAGTCATTTATATAATGACTTAGCACTTGTGTAAGTCACCATGTCCAATAGTGAATACTCAAACTCACGCCATACGTGCATTGAACTATGTGTCCAGAACACAAATCAGCAAGTGCACTCCGAATGTACACACCGATCTACCCTATCTAGACTTGTCCGGTTTAGATGAAAATTGGTCTCAAGGTCAATTATAACCTGTATAAGACCTCACCAAAGTTTGAGCCAAAGTTCACATTTTAAAACCCATCAGCTCGACGCTATACTCGACCCTAAAATTTGGGATAGAATTGTATACTTGTTTTATAAAACCGTTTAACCACTTTAAAAGTACTATTTTGTCAATCCATGTTAAACACGTAATTATTCGTGTTTTTAGTGCTAACACCCCTTCGTTTATGGCATAATAAATAGCAAAAGTGTACTTTTAGTGCATATATCGTTTAAAATGTGTTACTTATTATTGTAGGTACGGATATGAGGGAACGAACAAAAACGAAGCTAAAATGATAAAATCGAGAACGATGAATGAAAAGATCACGGGAAATCGAGTTTGACGGTGCATTCGTGTTTTATTGGGACGGACCAACACTATTTAAATGGGTTGAACCGACCCATTAATATATCAAACAACCGAACTCAGGCCCAATAGAATTAAAAGACACGCAGCCCAGTGCAAGGAGCAAAAGCCCATTAATATATGAAAGTTCAGAATTTTGTGCTAAAAAGGAGACGCAACGATGAAAAGGGATATACTCTCATTTTTTATTTACATACTTCCTTTTGAGATAGGATGTAAAAAATGCAGTAGGCATGAACCAAAAGTCCACTCTTGGCACAATTGGCGCAGACGCAGCAAGCATGAACCAAAAGCCCACATGGCCCAATGAAAAAAAAGAAAATAGATCAGCTTGGCCTTGGCGTACAATATAAGCAGTGAACAAACAGATCCTCATTTTATATACTTCCCTGCATCTTTTTCACATAGCATAGGTTAGGATAGGATAATTTCTTTTCTGTTCCATTTTTTGTTCTTTCTTTCTTTTAATAACTTGTCACGCAACTTTAAGATTTTATTTAAAAGACATGTTTTGTATTTGGAAACACGCAGCAACATTCCATTTTGGTTAGATCTTCACTTCTTCGATATATTTTTTTCCTGCCTTAGTTTAAGGATAAAATGTGCATCTTCATTTTTTTTTATTTACTTCCCGGTTTAATTATGTATTCCCTGCATTTGATTTGTTGAATATAGATCTTATCCTAACTTTTTTGTTTTTTTACCCCTGCGTTTGTTTTTATTATTAGATAGGAAATCCTTACTTTATAACTTCTTTTTGCTGCGTCTTGTTTAAGGAGTATATCAAACATTCCATTTTTAATTTCTTTTGTTTTAATAGATAGAGAGATACACGCATTCTTATTTTCTAGATCCTCACTTTTATTTTATTTTTTTCTATTGGCTTCGGTTTTAAGGAAAAGATTAAGCTATTGTCATTCCATTTATATACTCACTTTACTTTTAGATCTTACTTGTGTTTTTTGTTTTTAGCTAGGATAGTCTTCCATTTTTTAATTTTTACTTTGTTAGGATTAGATAATTACTTTACATACTACTTGAAAATATTTGAGGTAGTATAGTTTTTAACAGATTTTTTAAAGCAATTTTAATAATAAGTAATTTTTAGTCAAAAATAATATTTTAAATATTTTATGAATTTAGATTTAAAAAAATAGTTTTTATAAAGTTTGAAAATGTCGTTTAGCTTAATTATCATTAACGTTTTATGTCTTACTGATTCTCGTCGTTTTCTTCAACATTACGTTCGGTTCTTCATTTCGGTAACCATTCCCTTTCTCTCTTATTCTTGTTTACATATTTTAATGTCATTCTTGTTTATTAACCGTTTGCTTGCTCCCGTAGATAGTTTAGGATTCTCGTTGCTTCATCCCCGTAGTTTGATTAAGATTTCCTTTTGCTTCCCTTTAGATTAGGATTTTCGTTAGTTTTAATCATTTAGTTTAGATATAAAAATCAAAATATCTTTTATTCCAGCATCAAACTTTAGACATAAACGTGGATTTCCATTCACACTTCGCCGGAACTACGATAACCTTTCGGGTGTATGAAAACGACTCAATCAAATGGCGCCGCTGCCGGGGAAAAGTGTGTAGCGATATTTGCGTTGTGTTTTTAGTTAGTGATTTGAAGATCCTTTCGTTTTGAAAGTTTATTTTCGTATTTGTATATATATATATATTTAAATATTTAAAAAATCCATAAAATATATAAAATTTATAAAAACAAAAAATATTTTCTTATTTTATTTTATTTTCTTTATTACTATATATATCATTAAAAATAAAATCGAAAAATATTTTCTTTCGACTTTATTTTTCTTTTAGCTATATATTATTTATGATATATAGTTTTATCTAGTATATTATAATTTAATATTTTCTTTTTATTATTTTATTATTATATAAAAAAAAGTTTCAAAAATATTCTTCTTTATCTTCTATTGTGTTTAATTATTTTCTTCTAACCCTCCTATCGTTTAATTCTTATCTTCTACTTCTCTTTCTTTCTATAATTCTTTTTCTCAACCCCTCTTTATTCTAATTCTTCATGGATTCGTATTGTATAGGGTGTGGGATACCATCGTCTGGTAGTCAATCATGTCAATGGTGTTCATGCGAACGGTGCGGAAGAGATCTCCCTATTTCACAATTTGGACATTGTCTATTTTGAATTCGATCAATTCGTACTTCACCTCTGATGACACTATCTCACCCTCTTACATTTATGGGGATCCTTATCCACAAAATGCACGGGGTTTTTCTCAATACCCGTGTTGCAACAATTATGGGGGCCCTCACGATACTTTTTCTTGTCAACTGATGAATTATTATGAGCCAAATCCGTTCTATAATTCCGGTTTTCATATTTTTAAGCCCCCGCATTACACCCTCCATCATCCACCTTCTTTTACAATGAGTACGAGCCACTATTTTGAATGAACTCCTAAAAGTTCAAGACGATTTAGATCGACTAAAAGATAAATTGCAAGAGGAAAGGCGACAAGAGCAAGTATCTAATCTTAGTGCTTATACCTCTACGCCTTTTGTGAGTCCTTATTTTATGATGATGACGAGGATAATATTTACGATCTCAATCCATCATGTGATACTACCACTCCTATTCTCGATTCTTCCACTACGGAGACCGATGCCTCTCTCATCATCGGGGATGAGGGTCTTATCACTATTCCTTGTGATGAGATTCTTATTCCAATCCAAAGTGAGCCTACAGTTGCTTCTGATAGTGATAGTGAGTGTGAATCTCTTTCTAGTGATGATTCATTTCCTCCCACCGACATCTTTGGAGATGATTCTTTGGCTTTCTCTAATCCTCTTTTTGATCTCGATGATGATTTTACTTCTAGTGATGACGAGTGTTAGAAGTATTTAAAGTGATGGTCATATAATAGGTTGCGAAGCTCGTGGAAAATGCTACATGATGGTGTTGAGAGTTCTAGTATAATGTTATGTATGTAACGGGAATTAGTCCCGAACACTCAAATGAGGAAGGCCTTCTATACTTTACACTTGTAGTATAAAAGGCCCCTAGCACCTCATTTGAGGGTGTGTGTCTTCCATTTCATAGATTGTAGAGAGAGAAACATATGTCTTTCTCTCACTAGGAATTCACAACCATTTTTGTTCTTCTCTTTTTCTTTTTGGTTTATTCCATGATGTTATTCGTATTGGGTTAAGTCGTGTGCATAAGTCCTACAAGTGGTATCATTCGCCAAGAGATTCGTGGATAGCTCTTGGGTGTTGTCCGTGTCATACTTGTGTTTCGTGATTCATATATCTTCTAAGTAGTTGTAGTAGCGATTTGAGTACATTGCTTTGGTTAAAAACTCAAAATTTTTGGGTGTTTGATTCATTTTTAGGCTTCGAATATCGAATTTGTTGTGTTCCTGTCCTATCCGAGAAAAGTGGTAACTTTGATTCCATAGTACGATCTGTGTATTGTGATCGCATAAACCTGGGGTTTCTACTTGTGATCCAATATCACGATCACTTCTTACGATCCACGTTACGATCTAGTGACTGCGATCAAGACTACAATCAAGGTTACGATCGAAGAGTGCGATCACCAGTGCGATCAACCATTACGATCAAGACTACGATCAAGGTTACGATCAAAGAGTGCGATCACCAGTGCATCCACCGTTACGATCAAAGAGTGCGATCACAGGTTGCGATCAACCGTTACGATCAAAGAGTGCGATCACCAGTGTGATCCACCGTTACGATCACGGAGTGCGATCACAAGTTGCGATCAACCGTTACGATCAACTGTTACGATCAACGAGTATGATCACGTGTTGCGATCACTGACCATGATCACGTGTTGCGATCACTGACCACGATCACGTGTTACGATCACTCACTACGATCACAGGTTGCGATCCCCATTGCGATCCATTGTTACGATCTAGCCACTGCGATCTGTTTGGTCAAATCTTGTTCGTGTGTTTTTTAGACTTAGCCACTATCTAGACTTGTCTCAGAACATAGTTTACACGAAGATTAAAAAAAAAGAGTTAAAATTTTTAGGTCAAGTAAAATCAAATTTTTTCCCTACTAGTTTTTGGCTATTTCTAACTCAATTTCAAAATTTGGAAATACACAATTTTTTCATCTTACCGTTTTGTCGGACTGAGGTATTTTTTGTCGGGCTGGAAAATTTAGGCAAAGTTTGATTTTGTCAACACTCCAACACACGCTTTCTACGAATTGAGATCCTGTTTTTCACATGACTTCTACGATGACGTCTCAACAAGATATTTATGCTGCGGGTACTGAGAATCGTCCACCCATGCTTACCAAGGAGAATTACACTACATGGGCTAGTCGTCTCCTTCGTTATGCAAAATGTAAACCTTTGGAAAAGTTGATTGTCAACTCGATTCAAAAAGGTCCGTATGTTAGAAGAACAATTCTTGTGCCTGGGGACCCTACGAATGCTAACCCAATGGCTAACTCTAGTCATGAGCAAATGGATGAAGAATTAACTGAAGTTGAATCGAAACAACTCGACGCTGATGATCAAGCAATTCAAGTCATTCTCATGGGACTTCCTGAAGATGTTTATGCTGCTGTTGATAGTTGTGAAACCGCACACGAGATGTGGCTTAGAATTCAGAAAATGAAGGGGAGTGAAATAGGTTTACAAGAAAAGGAAACTAAGTTGCTTCGTGAATGGGAGAAATTTACGTCTACTGAAGGGGAACAAATTGAACCTTACTACCATCGGTTTTCAACCCTCATGAATCATCTTAGAAGAAACAAACATGAACCTGCACAAATTGCTGCCAACATCAAATTTCTTGATAATCTTCCTTCTGAATGGTCATCATATGTCACTCTTGTCAATCAAACCAAGGATCTTCATGTCGTGGACTACACTCAAGTATATGATTATTTGAAGATGAATCAAGATGAAGCTAACGAAGTTAGGGCTGAAAGACGTGCCAAAAACCAAGATCCATTGGCTTTTATGACAAATTCTCCGTCATCTATGTCATATCCCATGGTCCCTTACCATCAACCCTCAACACGGAACTTCATTCCACAACAACAACAACAATTCACCTCTTATGGATATCAACCTCCTACTGCTGCGAGTTACTTACAACAAATCATTGCCTGTTTTGATGACATCATCGATCCTACTCATGCGATTAATACTGCTCTTGCACTTCTCGCAAAGGCATTCAAATTTACCATTAACCCCACCAACAACAATCAGAGAATCTCCTCGAACACTAGAAATAGGCAGATTTCTAAACCTTTCATGAATGCGAATCAAGATCGCCAATTGATAGTTGCTGGGAACACAGGGACACAATATGGTCAGAATACTGGACAGACTATTGGGAATGCAGGAAATCAGTATGGACAAATCCGTGGTCAGAATCTGAATGTTCCGAATGTGGGTAATCAGAATGGCTTTAATTGTTGTGCCAGCGGTCAATAATCAGATGGGAAATATTGTGGCTGCAAGGGCTGAGAATACTGGTACGGGAAATGGAAACAACAATCATCAGGTTCAGTGCTACAACTACAGGGGATTTGGTCATTATGCTCGAGATTGCACAACTAAAAAGAAGAGGGATGCTGCTTATCTTTAGACTCAGCTTCTTATAGCACAAAAGGAAGAGGCAGGGATTCCACTTCAAGCTTAGAAATTTGATCTTATGTCTTCTGAAACTGAATATGACGAGGATGAAGAAGTGAATGCCAACTACATCTTGATGGCAAACCTACAGCAAGCATCTACCTCAGGAATGCATGCTGACATTGCTCCCATATATGATTCAGACGGTCCCTCTGAGGTACACCCATGTTTCAATGATAATGATATATATATATAGTACGTCGAATCAGGAGGAGGAGTATACTGAGATACTTGAGCCCTACACTGAGACACACGGGGATCAAACGAATAATAGTAATATTATTTCGAATGAGCCCAATGTGGACTTTAGTGTGGATCAAGTTGCCCAGCCTACAACCCTTCCTGATGCGACACTTGCGTATTATAAATCTTTATTTGATAAGCTTGCTAAGGATGTTGACCATGCTACGGTGGTTAATAATAAGTTTAGAGAAACTAATGCCAAATTGACCACTGAGCTTGCGGGATATAAGGAACGGGAGAAAAGTTTTAAAATTCATCAGAATAAAATTAAAGAACTTGAACAAGATCATGCTACATCGGTTTATCAAGAAAAATGCACAACTAAGAAATTAAATGCCTTACATTTAAGTAGTGCTAAAAAGATAAGCGAATTGAATGATGAAATCACTTCTCTTAATAAACAGCTTTCAACTGAAAAATCTACTATTTTGGATTTAAAAGAAGAACAAAAAAAGCTGAAACATGATTTCAAAATTCGAGAAGATGGGCTTCTTGAGGATTTTTGCAAAGCTCAGGATAGGTTTAGAGAATTAGACAACCTTTTAGTAAAACGTGGCCAAACTATGCAGACGATAAATAAGCTTGCACCAAAAGTGAATGAAATAAATTACACTCGATACAAATTGGCTTTAGGTTGTCCTATACCTCCTAATCCCAGATATCTTAAGCAAGTTCAGGCCACTAATGAAACTTTATATAATGGTAGTGTGATCTTGTATGATGAGCATGCTTCTCCTAGTGTTCATGATTCTGAGGAAACTACTGAACTTTTAGTAGAGACTCGTTTAAGAATGAAAAAGCTTGATAAAGAAGTGACACTCGTTTATTATCCAAAAGTTAATCCTCCAACTATTTTTGTTCGGTCTAAAACGAGTACTGAAATGCTTTTGCTCCCAAGTGAGGAATTGTCCAATGACCCTCCTAAACCGAGTATCACACGCCGACTTCTAAATGAGCTAAAATATAACTTTGTCATACTTAAACGTGTTGTTAGTTCTAAAATCACTAGAGGAAATTTTACATCACCTATTCAGATTGAGGTTCATAAAATTCTTCAAAACGATATTAATCTGATTATTAATCAAGTTGATGCTCGGTTAGGCAATTTGGAAAACGCTTTTCTAAAAGAATTGGCCAACTTTGTTGAAGACTTTAAATCTTTGACGAAGGAGGCTGGTGAATCTCTTGATAAAATCAAAGTTTTGGAAATCGATCTTGAACGTCTCTCTAATGCACGTGATAATGTTGATAGTAGCCCCAATGCGTTAGAGACCTCTGTGTCGAATCAAGAAACCCTCCAAACTGAGCTTGAACGTATGAAAGAGAAAATGGAATCTGTTGTCATTAAAAAGGACAAAGAAATTACCGATCTATGGAATAAGTTTGTCAAAAAATGTGATGAATGCAAATATGACAAAATTTCGTATGATAAAGCCTACAATGAAATGCAACAAACTATCGCACGGTTGCAGGCTCAGTTAGGAGGGGTTAAAGAAAAGAATTTGACCTCTTCAGGGTTAGAGAATGTCAGTGATGGAAATGTTCAGAAGCTTAAGGCTAGAATTGCAGATTTAGAATCTGTTGTTATTTCATATAAGCGGACTGTTGAACAAAGTAAGTCTGTCTGTCAGACAGTTATTGATAAAATCTGTGAGAACTGTAAGTTAAAAGCCTCATTAAAAGATACGACTTCTGAGCCTAGTACGATTCAGACACCAGCAACCTCGGGACCTACTCGTATTATTGTGACACCTTTTCCCAAGGTTGCTGGACAGAAAACTGCTGTGATTGCCCCAGGAATGTTTCGTGTTAGTTCTCCCTCTGTGCCTAGCAAACAACGTAAAGCAAGCGTTAGGAAAAAACCGATCACTATAACTCAACCACAAGTTATTGATTTAAAAAGTGCTAATTCTAATAGACGCGTGTCTTCTTCTGCAGGAATAAACAACTACACTAAAAGCAGAAGGCCACAGCCTACGAGCAATACAAGGAATGATAGGGTCCCTTTTGCCTCTAGAAGTAGTCGCCCCAAGATCAATAATGTGGAAGTAGAAGAACATCCTAGGAATTTACCGCCTTTAATCATAAACTGAAACGTAATTCATCTGAATGTAATAACTTTAAGCTTGCTATTCGGAATGAAAATCTGAAGTTATTTGTGCTAAATGTAATAAATGTTTCTTTACTTTTAGTCATGATGCTTGTGGTTTGACTATGAATGGTTTGAATTATAGTGGTTACACTCGAATTAACAAGCTGTCAGTCAGTGAACAACAACGAACTCCTAAGGCTAAGGTGTATGTTCCAAAGAGTACGCACGTAGGGTCCACAGAAAGTCTTGCTAAGCCTAGTAGCCCTAGATTCACCTCTAAATGGTTGCCTACTGGTAGAAACTTTGACTTTAGTGGCAAAATTATCGACACTAGTAGATCTCATACTGATAGTGAAATGTCGGTATGTGATACGGCTTAATTATCATCTAACCCTACAGGAACCTATTTCAACGGTTGCAAAAATATTTTCTTTTCTTATCATTGGCAGGCTGTTGAAATTTGTCTCTTGTGCATGGACTCGGGCTGTTCCAAACATATGACTGCGAATCGAAGCCTTCTCAAGAACTTTGTATGGCGTTTCATGGGAACTGTTCGATTTGGAAATGATAATGTTGCAGCAATTCTAGGCTAAGGTGATCTTCATTAGGGAAATATAATCATCACCAGAGTCTCTTTTGTTGATGGCTTGGGACATAGTTTGTTCTTGGTTGGGCAATTTTGTGACTCAAACTTGGAGGTTGCTTTCAGAAGTCATACATGTTTTGTAAGAGATCTTGAAGGAATTGATTTGTTGAAAGGAAATGGTACCACCAACCTTTACAACATTGATCTTTTTCAAATGTCTGCTGCTTCTCCAATTTGTCTCATGGCCCGGGCCACTTCAACAAAGTCATGGTTATGGTATCAAAGGTTATCTCATCTCAACTTCGATGCCATCACCCGACTTGCGAAAGATGATCTCGTTACCGGTCTTCCAAAGTTTAAATATACAAAAGACCATCTTTGTCCTTCCTTTAAGCAAGGTAAAAGTAAGAAGAAACCTCACAAACCCAAACCTATTCCCAACTCCACGAATAGGTTACATCTCTTACATATGGACTTGTGTGGCCCAATGAGAATCAAAAGGATTAATGGAAAGCGATATGTGCTTGTAATTGTGGATGATTATTCTCGTTACACATGGGTTCATTTTCTTGCATCAAAAGATGAATCCCCTGATGTAATTATTAACTTGAAGAAAACATCATTGAATATTATCGTGATTACATCTACTCTTACTGTATTTCTTGAATTCTTGTTCTTGTGAACCGATCTTGTTACAATGATTTTATATTGTTATGATGTTACCTGCTTGTATTCAGAGCGCGTATGCGGTCCACTTTCATGCTCATTTTTCTGAGTACTATTGCTATTTCATTTATGCGTGATACGAGTGACTTCATATACTCGTTCGTTGAATCAGTATTGAATAATATCATGAGTTTTCATAATCTTGATTGACCTTTACGTCACCGTTTTACACGACATTTGTACATGGATTACATTTTATTTCATTGACCATACTACGTTTCGACTTCGAATTTCAACGTTCGTTGTACCTTGAAAATATCATCGTCATCTTGTAATTCATCCTCTCTTATGTGGTGATTGTTTGGAATACGATTCTACTTCTATAAACCTGTACCCTCCCTTTTCATTAAACTTCCTCGCTCCAGGAATGTGACTTGTTAATATTACATTTTTCTCGATATGTCTTGTGATTTTAGAAAATCACGCTCCCAAGAGACCTTCTTGCATTGCATCTTGCAATTGAAGACATGAATGTCATGCGTCGTTTTTATTTCTTAGTTTATCGTTGGCATTCTTGAACCATTTCTATACTGTGTTTTCTTTACATGATTAATTATACATTTATCCTTTTTCGTCATTCTGGAATCCACAAGTCTTGAGTGTACATTAGTTTTGGGTTATTATGAAATTGGATTTATTTTCAAGGTATGTCGAAAAATATACTTTGTACAGAAAACTTTACAGGAAATTTAACAGTGTCGAGAAAATATTTTCATAAACTCTAAACATAAAAATATATATATTTCTACTTGTTGAGACGTCCGTTTAGCACATAAAATTCGACCATAAAATCCTAAAAAAAGGAGCAAGTTACGCTCATTTGGAATGGTAAAATTTAAGAACTTATTCTGCGTAATTCTAAAATATCATTTTGTTGACATATTTAATGCAAATGCATTTGTAGAATATTGATAACCTATGAATCTATGAAGTGGGTTGATGTTTTCTATTGAGAGAAACTAGAGAGAGAAAGAGAGAGAAAATGTGTGTGATTTTATTAATATGAAAGCATGAAAATGAACAACAACCAACCCCTTTCCATGGTGGAAAGGGGTATTTATACTTCCAAGCTTACATTGGGCTTGGGACGGTCCATGACAAGCCCATGGACCGGTTCTTACTTAACTTAATAAGTAACTAATAACTATTTGTTAACTACGAGCTATTACAACATAAATCATATTGTGGAGTGACCGATACTTCTAATATACGTTAAAACGTATTTCTAACAATCTCCCCCTAAGGGAGGTCACTCCACGTTACAAAGTTCTAAACCTAGCATACTATACTAAGTCTTCGTTCTTTAGCTCGTAGTCTTTTCTTCTTTTCTTTCTTTTGTTGTGAATATGTTGGTTTGATCTTTTTGGCTTTGGCTTGAGAGCATTGTTCTTTGGCCTTTCACGTGCGATCTTTTGCCTTCTTGTGAATTTTGCCTCCTCGTGACTCCATGTTCCACACACTTGTTTCTTTTTGTTAAATTCTCGAAAGTTTCAGAGTTTGGTACAGCGGAAGACTTTATCTTGTACTTTCTTAAATTTTTGCTAAACGTTGATGCAGAAAAACATAAGCATGTGGGAACGACTTTTACAGGTACACCGCAACGCCACCGTCTTCACTGGTACACAGCAACGCCACCGTCTTCAACAGGTACACAGCAACGCCACCGTCTTTAGCAGGTACACAACAACGACACGAATAAAATGGCTTTGAACATTTTATTCTAATTCGGTAGCATTTTACCTCCGGTCGGTGAAGACCGTTGGACGATATTAGATATCGTACCCGTGACGGATAGTTTCAATTAAGTAACTTCCTGACAGGATTTCACGGGTAAACCCGTTCTCTTTATTCGACCGTCCAAAGCTGACTGCGAACATAAAGAGTGAATCACTTGGATAAATTATCCTTGTGATTAAAAGCCGTCAATTCATGAAACCTGGAACAAGTGAATTTCAATTAAGATTTTCACCATCGTTGCTTTCCAGTTGTCACGAGCTCAATTCATAAAGAATCTTGCACGTTACCTACCAAGTGTTGTTTGATGTTGACACTAGAAGGATTTCCACTCGTCACCGTGGTCAATAAAGAGTCACTCTGAGTGTTCTGGCAAGATCATATGATAATGCGAAGAGGCCTGGAACGATTTTAAGTTCAATTAAGAATTAAACCACTGTTACCTTCCAGTTTTTCACAAGATTGGTTCTAAAAGAACCGCACGTGTAACCTACCATGAGCTTGTTTGATGTTGGCTCAAGCAGGATTTCCATCTTCATTGTAATACTTACGTATTACTCGGATGTTCTGGCAATATTACAGGAATATTGCGTAGGACTCATGAAAATCTCTTACTTTTCACAGTGTGTGAGAAAGCAAGGAATAAATGGAAAGTGTCCTAATGAGACTTTTGATGATCTCTTGGCTCTAGACTCGATTGTGCGTTTTGATTTAGTGAGCGATGGCTGGAGAGGAGTGCCACCTTTTCAATACCAGTTTATTCGGAGTGAATAAACCAATAGATAACGTGTTGATCTCCGTGTGATTAAAACAAATACCTTTTGAGAGATATTTGAGTTAGCTGGGGAAGGGTTGTGCATTGCATCACTGGGTCCATGATGTCTTTCTTCAATACCGAGAGTCATTAACAAAAATGACCTCAATAGCATATGTAGTGACCCGGTTTCTGCCTAAAGTTGTAAGGAGGGCTTCTTTCTTTATACCCTTTATCTTTACATTTCTTTTTCATTCTTCAACCCCTTCAATGCTTACCAATACGTCATCACTAGCACCTTGTTGTGATTGTTCCAGTGCTAGCTTAAGTACTTGGTCGGCATTCAGCTACGTTCACATTCTTTCTCCATCTTTCCTAGGACTTCTAATTCTAACTAGGGAATTGTCCTTGGGAAGATTCCATCGGCTCTGATGAATCATTGGACTAAACCTATTCCTACCACCCTTTTGTCACCACATCCGTCGTGAATTAAGCGTGTTTTGGGAAGGAATTGCCACCATGAAAAATCATTGAAAATCACCTAAGGTACTTATGATATTAAAATCAAAAGATTTGTACCTTAGGTGTTTTGATCATCAAAAACGCTCCCCCTTAACACGTGCTTAACACATATTAAGTTGGATTATCATTAAGTCTTTTTCATCTTTTAGCCAAGTATCACTTACGTCTCCTTAATCCCATTTTCTCCCCTTATCCAAAATGTTAACCATTAATATTTGGGATATTGAATGGATTAACCGGTCTTTGGGTAAAAATGAAATCAATGTTTGGCCATAGAACAAGTTATTGCTCCCCCTTAAGTTAATAAGGGATAGTTGTAGTGCTTTGGTATGACATATTTTGAAAGATTTAAAATCTCGTGAGAAATTCTTGAAAAATTATCATATCTTAACACTACACCAAGCCATTCAAGCACATTATTCACAAATTTACATATTCACAATTAAAAACCAATATAGAGTGACCTGAAATGTACGACCCATTAGATGGATCGTTGCAGTGTCCTGTAGTGCACTCCATATGGTCTACCACCCACGAATCTTTCCAAGCTCCTCATCAATCTACGTTCACGGAGCTTTTGATCAATTTTCTTGATCACGTACTTCGCCATCTGTCGGTAACCCGGATGCCAATCCTCCGTCATCTCTGGCAAAGTCCTACCCGAGTTCAGATGCTCCAACTTACCTCTGACTTGTATAAGAGTTCCATCACTATACTTGTGGAGCTCCCCCACCCTCATAAACTTCATCAAACCTCGACTGTTCAAGTAGAAAATGCCGTAATTCGGGACAGAAATTCCGGTATATGGACATCTTTCTACATGTTGAGGTAGCACTTGATTCACAGGACGGGTTAAATTGAGCTTCCTCTGATAGCTTTCGACTCCCAACTGAAGGTCTTCAACTCGTGACTTAATGACAACGCTTCGTGTGAACATGCGAAGTGCTGTATTCAAAGCAATCAGGTCTTCACGAGGAATGTGTGTGAGTTGATCTCTGGTCATTAGAAGCAGCATATCTTCGATATCCTCAAGGCGAATGATGGAAAAATCTCCTTGCTGGATTTTGTATTCCCTGTCATCCTCCCTTTTCAAGCGAATCTCCGTCACATGATAATAGCCGTTCTTGGCTTCAGTTTTCATTCCTAAGATGCTGGAGATGCGGATGTCGGATCTAACATTGCTTCCAGAATTGACCAAGCAGCAACCCCTGTACGCCCTTCTGACTCGTTCGTCCCAATGAGATGCACCTATGACAGCATACATATCATAATTACGATTTATCTTAGGGACCCAGAGTCTGTTTACCTTTTCCTCGATAAAGGGTATTGTCCCCCAGTTGGCAGCTTTTAGCAATGTCAGGGATGTGGCGTACTTTGATGACCCCTTCAGTAGATACACAAGATCGTTGGTGACGAAGAAGTCAAGAGCAATCTGATTATCTTGAGCAGGATCCATTGGAGGTGGAGCTCTTTCTGATTCATGAAGACCTGGCCGTTGAACGGTTTTCAAAGCCTTCAGGATCTCGTCGGCATAGTACTCGAACTCCATTCGAGGTAATCGGGTTTTGGCACGCAGTCTCTTATCTTTCAGCGCTTTCTTGACTAAGGATGGAGTAACCGAAGTCTTATACTCATGAGCAAAAAATGCACATAAGTCAATCGGACTTCGGATACGAAGATACAACACGTCTTTGTCAGCGTCTGTGATCGGATCATATTGTGCTGCTGCCGTGATCCAAGCTTGTGGTGGTGCAGACTCGTCTATCTCCAACGTGTCTTCCCAATTTCGTATGCTTGGTTCAGGAACCGTAGATTGTTGAGCTTGTTGTTGAGGAGTTGAAGTGCGAACATCTGTTGGTTCAGTTTCAGGCATTTCAGCAGTGTCGTGAACTGGAGAGTGTTGTGCAGCTTCGGGTTCCGTCACTGATTCTGCAATCACAGGAGGAACAACAGCAGAACTAATGGGGTTAGTTGTAACAGGTAAAGATACAGCGATAGAGATACCGGGAGCCGAAGACGCTGTAGTGGCATTCACATCGTGGCGCCACTTAGTTCGTCTTGATTCCGAGGATGTCGATTTGTCCTTCTGTGCTGCATCTTTTGTGGACTTGGTTCCAGTCTTAGTAGCAGTCTTCTTGGAGCTGGTAACCTTGTCTCCCTCTTTCGGTTGTTCACCCCCATCATCATCCTGATTGTCATCTCCGTTACTACCCCTAGCACTCTCCTGATTCTCATCACCACCATCATCGCCATCATCATCATCCTCATCCTCGTCATCATCGTCATCATCCTCATCATCATCACCACCCTCATCATCCTTTTCTCCTTCTTCTTCTTCTTCTTCCTCTTCTGCACCCGTACCCTCTTCTTCACTCTCTTCCCTTTCTTCCTCAGGTAAGATGTGATATGGTACCACACTTCCAAACGTCTTGAATAATCTATCATCCTCCATGATAGCATCATTCAGGGATTTATATAGAGCCCGTTGAATCCTCGACTTATCAAACGACCCAAGTTCCACCATACGAGCCTTAAGGATCTTCTTCAATTCAAAATCCGTCAGGTCATAAGCAATCTTGTAGGCGGCTTCTGAAGGGTTGGATGATTTGACCATCAAGTTGTCAGCAGCAAGTGTCTTCAACTCATCGCGAAGTTTAGGCATTAAGGATTCAACGGATTCTTGCACTCTTTCTTTCACAGATGCTTCAAGTGCTTCTTTTTGTTCCTTATATTTATCCCTCATTGCTTGAAGTCTGGTAATGCGTGCAGCATGCTTATCGGCCTCAGCCTGCTTAACCCGAGCAAGTTCTTCCGCATGTGCTTTTCGAGTCAACTCCATATCTGAAGCGAACCTAGCAATCATCTCCTCTTGGGCTTTCCTAGATTCTTCTTCCCTCTGAGCTCGTCTTTGCAACTCTTGGCGAAGTTCATCCATTTCGTGT
Source organism: Glebionis coronaria (assembly GCA_025667525.1). Lineage (NCBI taxonomy): Eukaryota > Viridiplantae > Streptophyta > Magnoliopsida > Asterales > Asteraceae > Glebionis > Glebionis coronaria. Next base: position 183,563,273 of record CM046880.1, on the reverse strand, counting down.
TTGTGATTGTCAAACATTTCGGCCATCACTAATGCAGCCATTGCAGAGGTTGCAGAGCTGCTCTGGGTTGATCGAATGGGCTCGGTTGTTACTGCTGTACTAAGAATGGGAATTATCGGTGGTTGAAGAAATGGTGTTGAAGCCGGTCTGGTTGTTAAGGGTTGTATGGGTGGAGGTTGAGTTGTTAAGGGTTGAGTTGTCACCATGATCGTAGGAGCAACAGGTTCCTTTTCCACACTTGCTGAAATAGGGATTGATGGCTCCTTCGAAGTAGAATAGTGTTCAGGTGACCCAAACTCATCAACATCATCCGGTTCCACGTACTCATCCTCAATGTCTACCCTCGCACCTGAACCACTACCTCCAGTATCTTTCCTACTCCTTTTAATAGCAATCTTCATCATTTGTTGCTCGGTTTTATCAACAGTAGGATCAACAATATCTTCTTCGTCACGTAGACGCATCAAATCCTTACCCTTTCCCTTCTTACCCTCTGTCTTCTTCTTTTTGGGTTCGGGTTCAGGTAATGCTGCTGGTTGTTTGCGTTTACCTTTACTCTTAACCGTTGTGGACGAGTCTTCTCCAGTCTGAAGGTTTTCTTTCAGCGTCTGGATTTCTATCTGCAGTAGCTTGTAATCAACAGAACCTTTGATTTTGTCAGACAGAAGGTAATCAGGAACAGGACCCGGAATCACACCAATAGACGGTCCTTCATGCCTCAGATCTACAGTATCATCAGCTTCTTCAGTGTGATAGCGACCTCCTGCACGCCTATCAATAGTAGCATCAAGCTTCATAAAATAATTTATGATAAGCTTAATAAACCGAGGATAAGGAAAGAAGTTTGTCTTCAGCTTCTTGTTGTAGAAGAGTTGAAAGGTGAATTCTTCCCATATCAACAAAGCATAATCTGAATTTGCAGCTTTGTACATGCCATAGAAGAGGTTTATTATTGGACTGCGTAAAGCATCATGGCCACTCGTTTTTGGTGTAAGACATTTACTGAGAATACCCATCAATGCTCTCCAAGGTTGTCCCACCTTAGCAGTTGTAAACTCAGATGCAACTCGTATTTCCGGACATCCAAGTGCGTCAAATAACTCCACGAGTTCATCTTTAGTAGGATCCCTTGAGAAAGACATGCCCTTGGGTGTATCCCGTATACCAAGAATCTTACGGAAATCTGAAACTGTGAGTGTCTGCTGCTTGTTGTCGATGGTGAAGGTGATCTTGTTCGAAGTGAAATCCTTGGTAGCCCAAAATTCAAACATATACTCATACGGTACCGAGGCTGTACTCCTAAGGGCGTTCTTGAAATGAGAGTTATCGAGGATGGCTATGGCTACCTTAAAACCATGGTGAGTGGATTTAGAGACTTGCTTCAGCCGATAGTTGTTGGGTATAAACTTAAGGGTTCGTGCTTTAGCAATATCGGCTTCTCTAGATTCTTGGATTGCTTGTACCGTTGGATTAGTCATTGTATCTGCTTAAGATAAGACATGAAAGGTTGATGCACAAAAGCATATAGATATATATCATTCTTACTTCTAAGCATAACACATTTCATAAATCAACAAGTACATATATAGCATGCAAACAAGAATAATCAAACAACTCATCCGGAACTTTTCCTCATTCGGAACATCTTCATCCGGAACATTTCCTCATTCAGAACATCTTCATCCGGAACATTTCCTCATTCGGAACTTCTCTTCATTCGGAAGTTCTTCATCCGGAAGTTCTTCATTCGGAACTTCCTTCATTCGGAAGTTCTTCATTCGGAACTTCCTTCATCCGGAAGTTCTTCATTCGGAACTTCCTTCATCCGGAAGTTCTTCATTCGGAACTTCCTTCATCCGGAAGTTCTTCATTCGGAACTTCCTTCATTCGGAAGTTCTTCATTCGGAACTTCCTTCATCCGGAAGTTCTTCATTCGGAACTTCCTTCATTCGGAAGTTCTTCATTCGGAACTTCCTTCATTCGGAAGTTCTTTATTCGGAACTTCCTTCATTCGGAAGTTCTTCATTCGGAACTTCCTTTATTCGGAAGTTCTTCATTCGGAACTTCCTCATTCGGAAGTTCTTCATTCGGAACTTCCTCATTCGGAAGTTTTTCAGAAGAAATCCTTCATTCGGAAGTTTTAAGCCATGTTCATCCAGAACATTTACAAACGAATCTCAGATGTTTATTCTAGCGCGTTTGTGAGTTTCTAAGGCAAACTAAGGCAATTTAAACATCATAGAACCTTTTCCGAGCAAAACCCACCTTAATTCCCTAATCAATTTAGCCTAATTTAATCAAGAACCCTAAATCTGATACTTGTTAATTATCTGAATCAATTAAGGGGATATAGATGATGATTTAGACGAATTAATAAGTCAAAGATTCAATGTTATTACCTTATTAAACGAATGAACAGGATGGAATGATTATACGAGATGTTTGAAAGATTTGTGTGTATGTGATGTTTTCAACAATGGCGGCAAAGGAGTGAATAAACAGTGAAAGGAAAAAGTAAGGGGCGGGGTGTTTGATTTTTGACTTAGGTCAATTTTGACTAGTTTCAATAAATCACACTTTTAGTCCCTACATTTTCTAAACTTTTCCTTTTTGTTTCTAATTTTTCCATTTCACCTAACTCTTGTTAAACGTACACACAATTTAGCAAACGCATCTATTAGCATCTCTCCAATATCTAAAAACTCGATTCGTCCTCGATCTAAAGCTTTGGTGAACATATCCGCCAGCTGGTACTCAGTAGTGACAAAATACAGCTCGATCACTCCGTTCTCCACCTGCTCCTTAATGAAATGGTAGCGAATGTCTATGTGCTTGGCCCGGGAGTGTTGAACATAGTTGCAGCAAAGGGCAATGGCGCTCTTGTTGTCACAATACATCGGGATTTTGTTAAATCCAAGACCGTAGTCAGTTAATTGTGATCTCATCCAAAGGACTTGAGCACAACAACCGGACATGGCGATGTATTCAGCCTCCGTGCTAGATATTGCAGCGCTTTTCTGCCTTTTTGAAGACCAACTGATCAATCTATCTCCAAGGAGTTGCACAGATCCAGAAGTGCTACGCCTCGTATCTTGACATCCAGCATGATCGGCATCTGCGTATGATATTAAAGCAATCGAGGAATCTTTCGGATACCATAGACCACGATGAAGTGTTCCTTTTAGATACCGAAAGATCCTTTTAACTACATGTAGGTGCTTTTCGGTAGGCCGAGCCTGATACCGGGCACACATGCATACAGCAAATTGCAAATCAGGCCTGCTAGCAGTCAGATAGAGAAGGGTGCCGATCATTCCACGGTAAAGTTTCGGATCGACAATAATCCCATCCCTATCTTCATCTAACTTGGATTTCTCCACCATTGGAGTGTCTACGGGGTCACAATTCTCAAAGTTATATTTCTTAAGAGATTCTAGATCATATTTGGATTGATTAATAAAGATGCCTCTGGGATTCTGAGAAATCTGTAATCCTAAGAAAAATGATATTTTTCCCATCATCGACATCTGAAAGCGTGTGGACATTATCTTCTCAAATTGTTTAGACAATTCTATGTTAGTGGCAGCAAAAATTATATCATCAACATAAATTTGTACCAGAAGCATGTCGTTGCCGTCGTTGAGAGTGAATAGAGTGGGGTCCACTTTGCCTTTGGAGAAGCCTTCCGACATGAGATATGTTGACAGGAGATCATACCACGCGCGTGGAGCTTGTTTCAACCCATAGAGAGCCTTCTTAAGCTTGTACACGTGATTAGGAGACTCCGTACTGACGAACCCATCCGGTTGACTAACATAAACCTCTTCCCTTAGTTCACCGTTCAAAAATGCCGTCTTCACATCCATTTGATAGACGATCATGTTCATATGAGCAGCAAACGCAAGGAATAGTCTAATCGCCTCCAATCTAGCCACAGGAGCAAAAGATTCCTCAAAGTCTATACCCAAGGCTTGTTTATATCCTCTAGCGACCAATCGAGCCTTATTCTTCAATACCGCACCCATCTCATCAAGTTTAACCTTATAAACCCATAACAAAGTAAGGATGTTAACCTTGTCAGGGCGAGGAACCAATTCCCATACTTCAAGTCGTTTGAATTCATTGAGTTCCTCCTGCATAGCTTCGATCCAAGATGATTGAGTCATAGCCTGCTGCCAATTTTTGGGTTCAACTTCAGAGAGAAATGCATCAAAGTAGCAATACAGTGCACTCTCTTGTAATTGATGGCGTGTAGAGACTGGTCGATCTAGATCTCCAATAACATTCCTAATTGGGTGATCTTTTGTCCATTTAGTGCTATGGTTTTCAATCCTAGGTGGTCTGGAGTGAACAATAGAAGGAGCTTCTTCTGAGGTAGACGCGGCTGAAGGGTTTTCAGGGATCGCTACACCAAAGAAAGGAAGCTCTTGCAAGTGAGCATATTCTAAGTCGTGATCAGTAGTATCCTCTTCTACATCATTAGGCACAAGTAGGGGTGATGATTCAGGTGTAGTTTGAGAATCACTTGGTGAAGGTGCATCCGGTTCAATGTGAATTGTAGATGCATTAGATAAAGGTTCATTAACTTGAGCAACCACTTCAGGTATTGGAGCAATTACTACAGGTACTGGAACTTCATCAGTCGGGGGATCGAAGAATTCATCAAACAACGGTTGAAACAGTTTATCCCACTCGGGCCTCGATGGTGGTAAAAATGATGTAGAAGTAGGATTGTTGGGAACTAATCCGGAGCTAATGGCACCGGTTCCCATCTCATGAAGCGTGGGTTCAGAGCTGTGTTGCTCAGAAGCCATCGCTGTCAGCTCGTCGAAATCAGCGTCCATAGTTTCTACAATCTTGCCAAGACGGCGGTTATAGATTCGGTATGCTCTTTTGGACGGTGAGTAACCAATGAAAATACCTATGTCGGCTTTTGGTTGAAGCTTACCCAAGTTCTCACTATTGATGTTTGGATAACACAGAGCACCAAACACATGGAAAAATGAAACATCGGGTTTGCGGTCATGTAGAAGCTCATAAGGTGTTTTTCCATGGCGTTTCCGAATGATAGAACGGTTTTGGGTGAAACATGCAGTAGAAATAGCCTCTGCCCACAAGAACAATGGAGCGTTCGCATAAATAAGCATGGTCCTAGCAGCTTCCATAAGTGTGCGATTTTGTCTTTCAACGACACCGTTTTGTTGTGGAGTGCGTGCAGCGGATGTTTCATGTGATATACCAACTCCTTCATAATAATCACGAAGAGTCTGGTTGACGAACTCTGTACCATTGTCTGTACGAATACGGCGGACAGTGGTATTCAAACGTACCTGAATGAACTTCAGAAAAGTGATGATAGCCTTCGGTGCTTCATCCTTTGTACGTAGAAATCTAACCCATGTAAACCTGGAAAAATCATCCACAATGACGAGAATGAATTTCTTACCGCTCACACTTTCAGTTCTCATCGGCCCACAAAGATCCATATGCAAAAGATGAAGTTTTTCTTGATTGGTGTCTTCAGCTTTGGGCTTGTAAGATTTCTTGGTGCTTTTCCCTCTTGAACACGCGGAACATAGATGGTCCTTGTGAAATTTAAGCTTTGGAAGACCACGAACTAACTCGTTTTTAGCCAGATGATTAATAGCATCAAAATTAAGATGAGATAATCTGCGATGCCATAACCATGACTTGGTCTTGGATGCTTTAGAGAGAAGACATACTGGAGAGGCGGCCATCATGTCTTGTAAGGACAAGGTATATAGATTTGCACCACGAGATCCCTTCAACAAATCTTGTCCTTCCAAGTTGCGGATGAAACAAGTGTGTTGTCGAAAAGCAACCTCAAGGTTGGAATCACAAAACTGTCCTACTGAGAATAAGTTGTGACCAAGACCTTCTACATAGTATACCCTAGAAATCGTCACGTTTCCAATCTGATATTCACCGTATCCCATAATTTTTGCTATATGATCATTCCCAAATTTAACCGTACCAAGAAACTTGCTGACGAAATTTCGGAGCATCGAGCGATTTCCGGTCATATGTTTTGAACAACCGGAGTCCAAATACCACAGGATGATTTGGACCACCTGAAAATATCACCACACAAAGACAATGTAGAGGTATCGGAATCTGAGTGTTCCTTGTTATTAGCAGGTACAGATTTAATAATCTTAGATTTGCTAACTCTAGGTTTCTTAGATTTCCTAGCCTTCTTCTTCTTAATTGGTGGTGTAGATTCTAATTGGCTCAAATCCTGAGGTATTTCTTCACTGATAGGCACTATAGTAGGGGCTGACCTAATTAAAGGGCGCTGTTTCCATACTTGAGTGCGAGTGTTCCTAACTAAAGGACGCTCAGACCTAACCTCAATGGATGCATTCCTAGTTAAAGGGCACATTTTACCATCTAGTGTAAAGGTCCTACCAGTGGGACGCCATTGCCAGCCAACTTGGGCACGAGTTCTACCCGTTGGCTTCCATTCAAGATCTTTCTTAATAGCATTCATTTCATTAACGTGATCAATCAGACACAAATCATGACGCTGGGAAAACATACATTCATTACAATTCCAACAATTTAAATCAGAATTCATGAATGGTTTAGGCTGCTGCACAGGCGCAGAGCTTTTAGTCTTAACATGATTCATTTTATTTAAAACTGAACTAGCATTCCTATTGTGGACTTCTACTTTCTTCTTTGTGGCACTACTAGTGGAGGGCTTGATCTTAGCTTTCTTGAGTGGCGATCCTTTAGCCTTAGTAGTCTCTTTTAATCCTGTAGAAGGCAAAGTGGGAACATTAGCAGCAGATTTTAAAGGTGTCTTACTTGATTGTGCCAATGACGGTTTCGCTCCTGGAGTCTTATTAAATGGAGTGACAGCAATGGGCCTAGAATTAAGTAGTGCAGAACCTGGTGTACCTATGTATTGCAAATAAGCCAAGCAATATTGAACTCGCTTAACATATTCATGAGCCGAATAATAGTCGCTACTTGAGGGATCTAAGGCATAAAGATCGTCTAAAATATCCCTAAGAAGATCGACATGCTTAATGGCATTCCTCATATAATCATCATAGGTAACCTGGTTTCTCTTATGAAGCGGATTCTTATAAAGCACTACTGACTTGGTTGTTGGAGCACTAGTGGACGGTGCAGAGTCGGTAGCTAAGTTATCAACAACTTCTTGTCGGGTGAGAAGAAGTGTCTCCTTTAACTCAGCCAAAACCATATTTTTGTCTATGAGCAGGATGTTCAAGTCAGAGATTTCTTCGCACTTTTGGTTCAGTTGTTCAACATAATATTGTTGCTGTGCCGCATTAAAAGCGAAGCGTTCTTCTAGTGAACCATAAAGAGCGGATAGTCCCTGCCTTGTCCGATCCATCTCCCCTAGAACAGTTGATAGTCTAATTTCTAAGACCTGGTTTTTGGACTCTGCAGCCTCTAGTTCCATTCTTAATGTTCCCTTTGATGATATCTCTCTCTTCAATCTCATGATTTCTTCCTCTAATGTCTTAACAATTGCAATCATCTTGTCACTATTGTCAACGCCGTTTTCACAAACATTTGATATCAAAAGATTTTCATTTTGATTTTGTTGTTTTAATTCTAAAGATATACAATGTTGTTCTAGTTGATTAAAGCGTTGGGAAAGTAAATTGTAAGAATCTTGTAGCTTTAAAAACTCAGCGTTAGATTCGTGACAAGAATGATTTTCTACCTCATTTACAGTATCAGCAACATTTACAGAAAGATTACAAACATCATCACAAATATCCTCACAAATATTCACAGCATCACAATTAATCATAGTGGATGTAAGCTCATTCGAATAATTAACATTTACAGTAGTAAGCACATCACACGAGATTACTTCAGACAAGAATCGGTCATATTCGGTTAAAATCTTTTCCTTTTCAATTAGTTGCAGTTCGTAAGCGGTGTCCATTTCATAAAACACTTTTTGAACTTCACCAATTTCAAACTGAAGATTTTCCTTAAGAGATGCAAAACTTCCTTTTAGACTTTCGACAAACGGATTGATCTTAGTTTTAAACACCTCGTTCATGTGTTCGAAAGCCCATTCTCCGGCGTTTAAGCCATTTGAAGTCGTACATTCCAAAATGACCTTGTCAAAGTTAGTAAAGTATCGGTTAATCTCTTTCAAGTTTAACCATACAGTGCTAACAGGTGGAAGATTCTTTGGAATTTCCTTAGGACCTTCCATGTTGACAAGTGTAGGAAATGTACTAGGGCGTTCTTCCTCTAACATGTAGGTCGGTGCTGTGATGAGATCTTTATCCATATGGAAGCGAACTCTAAAATCAGTTTTTGCAAGCTCCTTATTCATTTTAAAATAATCACAATCGGGATATTTTGTAGAATTGTATGACCAATCCTCATCAACTAGATCCTTACTTGTTCGATCATTGGGAAAAACAATCGGGTCTAAAGCCAATCCTAATTGAGTTGCATTATAAAGTCTAGGACTATGTCTTAAAGCTTGTTTTGCATACTGTGGATTAGGGGGAAGGCCTTTTAGACGTGATAAATTAAATTCTCTAAATGAAGCATCAAATAAGTGAACTAGTTGTGAAGCAGCATATTGTCTTAAAAGCAAGTAATCTAGACTTCTAATCTTATTAGTGGCATTAATCTCCATTTCATTCTTCTTAGATTCGAGTAATTCAAAATCAGTTTGAAGTTTTTGAAAATTAGTGACCACTAACTCCTTTTCTTTATGTTCATTAGACAGATTTGCTCTTAAGTTTTCGATCTCTTGCAAGTGACCTATTTGTTTGTTTCTAAAATGATCATATTCGAGATTTGTGAGAACACTAGACGAAGGCACTAATTCCAAAGTTTGTACTTTCTCATTGCTTAAGGCAAGCTCATCAGACAAATTCTTATTCTTAGCTAAGGTTTCTAAGAGTGCAGCATTCATTTGGCTAAGTAATGTAGCAGGAACCATGACCAAATCTTGTTGAGCAGGAGTAGGCGTATGCGAAATGGATCCCGGTTGTGATTCACTCAAAATCTGAGGACTCACATTGATATTGCTATCATTGTTTGTCTCCTCATTTGAAAGACTCACCACCGAAGATTCATTCGAATCAGCACTCTCTTGCCCAACTTGATGTGGTTGAATACTAGCATCAGTGGCATTATCGGTGTTATTAATAAGTACCTCAGATTTCTTATCTGGCCCTAAGCTGGAGAAAGTCGCCATGAAAGCAGCCTTTGCAGTTTGAAAGTCATCACAGTCGGAATCATACGCATCAAGATCATCGGCTTGGTAAGCTGCATTCTGCGTAGTGACAACGTCTTGTTCAGCAATCCCTGGGTCAGCAAGAAAAGCAAGCTCCTGATGAGTCCTATGATCGTTGGGCTCAATGGTTATGAACCATATATCTAGGTTTGATCATCGTTCATATGATAACATAGCGGAAAAGAACAATGATCATGACAAGGTGTTTAGGAACAAAGAACACAAATTAAAACAAATGGGGATGTTCATTATATTAATAACAAACATCCACTAGACGTGTATACATTGAATCCCACGTCTAGTGCGACACACACTTTAGGTTTACATTGTGATTGAATAATATGATAAAACCTACGGCCTATGTTTTCTTTATATACTAGAAAACATAGCTTACAAAGAAAGCTAAAGTAATAAAAAGACTCCAACGGCTTGTTCTTTTGCAACTTGTACTTTTTAGCCCTTGTCTTCTTATTTTGTTGTGTTTTGACTTATTAACTTAATAATTGGACCCAACAATCTTCCCCTAGTTGATGATGTCAAAACACTCTTCTTAAGCATGAATCCTTTGTATTTAGTACATGATCTCCAAGAAGCTTCCCCTTAAGTATAGCACATATTCTTCCCCTTTTTGACACATCAATAGGGAATATGTGAAAGTATGCAAACTTGTAGATTCTCCAAAAGTAGCTCTATGTAATGATCCTGAAGAAAAATAAATAAAGTAGTCTTGATGTAGAAGTAGAATACCACAAACCTATGTTCCATGTCTTGTTTATCCATGTGATGAAGAACTTATACCAGAGTGAGAAATATAAGTAGACCTCGATCCCTTGTCAATATTCTCATCCTTTGTGAGACACTGAGCACGATAATGTAACTCCTTCAAGTGTTTATGACAAGTCTTCGTCACCAACTATGTAAGCACGAACAAGTTACCTTTAAAGTCAGTGGCTGGAAGTCCATGACTTTAAGATATGATAGAACACAAACTCGCGAAAATCTTCTTCAATCATCAAACTTCCCATAAGAATTCTTCCCCTTAAGCTAACACCTCTTCATGACAAGTCTTAATGAACCAATATCCTCATATGTAAAAGTTAGAAGTCGAATAACTCTTTCACAAGGCTATCCCGATTACATATTCGAATACCAATCAAAGTCTTCATGAATTATTGCTAACTTACTTAAAAATCATTAATCCATTTAAATATATCCGAGCCATAAATATCAACTTGATATTCTGAATAAAACGGAGATTCCATGTACCTTTTGTGTGTATAATCCTCCTTTTTGTGTGCTAAAAACGTACCAGTTTTTTTCAAACAGCAGCTATCCATGTGTTGTCCAATATCTCTTCTGTCCAATATCTTGGTCAGATGTATTGTCCGATATCGGACAATACGTGTCAGCGTTGAAGTACATATATCGGACAACACTGTCAACTGTCAGCGTTGACTTATTCCTGTCAGCGTCGAAACTCTTCCTGTCAGCGCCCAAATAACAAACGTCAGCGCCAACCTAAAATCCTGTCAGCGTCTGACCTATACGCTGTCAGCGTTTAGATTTCAAACATCAGCGTTGATGTTAAACCTTGTCAGCGTCTTATGAAGTCTTGTCAGCGTTTACTTAAAAACTTTGTCAACATCTTTAAGCAAATAATCACGTCCAAGATCTTCATGCATCCAATTTCATGCGTCCAATCACAATTAGTTAACCGTGTGAACACAGCTATATTCCACCAATAAGAGACAAATGGCCGCATGTAACTATCTTCAATTGCAATTTACAAACCGTGTGAATGCATTCTTTTGACCAATGAAATTGTGATAATCGTGTGAACACTCCATTTTCAACCAATAGGACTTGAGGGCCTCACGGTAATATCATGGAATAGCACCCATGGGATCACAAATCTTAAATAACAAATTAGGGTTTAAACCGTGTGATTGCAAACTTGTTCCACCAATGGAAACGAGGGACACATGGAAGTATAATGCACTAGCATGTATATGATCGTAGCACCATGTGAATACTTGTAAAACGAATATTAGGGTTTGATTCTGACAAACCGTGTGAAAGCAATAAGCTTCAACCAATAAGAAACGAATGATTTAGTCATCCTCATGTGAATAACCGTATACTTTCATGTAGCAGATCCGAATCTTAGGGTTTTATTTTGGGCCATGTGAATGCAAGATAGAGCGTGACCTGCTTTGTAGCTTGAAGCACTTAACCTTCATTAGCCAATCAGAACTCTTGCATCGCGTGAACACACGTTTGAAGAACCAATCATATGCCTTTGAATCAAAACCAAGTATTGTAACAGCAACGTAGTATCCTTCAATTCTCGATCTAGGGTTTCAAGACTTTAAGCACCGAAACCCTAATTAGGGTTTATAAATTAACCTTAGATCGTGAATCTTCACACGTTATAACAGCCACAAACATCAATTCTTCCTGCTTTTAAATAGATCTAGGGTTTGAAGAACCCTAGTTCATGATTTCATGTGAAAGCAGAAAAACTGAAAATCATTGATCAGCCAACTTCGACGCTTAATAACTTTTTCCTGGGGATAAAACTCGACAATCCCTCCGGTGGATGTTTAGATCTATGTATGTAGAACACACATCTAAAATTTCGTGACGATCCAACGGTTAGATCAAAAGTTATGACCTTCTGAATACTGCTGCGCACACAAAAACGTCCAGAAAAATTCAATACGAATTTTTCTTCTTCACCATACACGAACACCTCGTCGGACCTAGATATCTAGAGCCTTAGGCTCTGATACCAATTGATGAGTCCTATGATCGTTGGGCTCAATGGTTATGAACCATATATCTAGGTTTGATCATCGTTCATATGATAACATAGCGGAAAAGAACAATGATCATGACAAGGTGTTTAGGAACAAAGAACACAAATTAAAACAAATGGGGATGTTCATTATATTAATAACAAACATCCACTAGACGTGTATACATTGAATCCCACGTCTAGTGCGACACACACTTTAGGTTTACATTGTGATTGAATAATATGATAAAACCTACGGCCTATGTTTTCTTTATATACTAGAAAACATAGCTTACAAAGAAAGCTAAAGTAATAAAAAGACTCCAACGGCTTGTTCTTTTGCAACTTGTACTTTTTAGCCCTTGTCTTCTTATTTTGTTGTGTTTTGACTTATCAACTTAATAATTGGACCCAACAGCTCCTCTTCATCAAGTTCCCTTCCTTGCGCCTGAGCATTTACCAGATAGATCTTTTCTACAAACCACTGTCCATCCCTTCTCCTCGTGGGTTTCTTACAATCCCTGGACATATGACCCTCTTCCTTGCAATTGTAGCATGTAATCATTCTCAACTTGCCTGTATTAGCCCGTGGAGGGTTGTTGACCATTAGAGCGGGAGCAGGATTGGCGGTGCGAACATTGGTTGATGTGGAAGTTCTCCCCTGATATGGTTGAATTGGCTGAACCATTACCCTGCCATTCTTGTTGATCCCAAACTTAGATCGATTAGCTTTGTGTATACGAGATTAGATCAAGTACTACACGTAGAGAAACCTTTGCTTATGAATAAAGTAACAAAGTGTTATGCGGAATTAACACTTGATCTAAAACACAATGATGTTAAACAAACTTTCACTTGTATTAGAATAATCTTGTTGATTACAATGAAAGGTTTAACTTGCGAATACTATGAAAACAGATGTTAAACATTAACCTAAAAGATCTTCTTTTATAGAACAAGAAGTCTTGTACAATAAGCTACGAATCAACTATTCTAGGTAAAGATAAACATAGAAAATACATTGTCGTTTCTATCCTTACTAGAAGTAATCTAGAATATAATATACGTGTAGCTCACAACTTCTATCAGTGCTTGTCTTCGATCTATCAACGCTTGACTTTATCTTGTCAACGCTTATGCTGTCAGCGCTCACTTTGCTCTTGTCAACGCTTGAGTTGTTCCTGTCAGCGTTCAAGTGTTCTGGCCTAAATTTATTCCCAACAATCCTCCCCTAAACTTGATATCCACTCTTATGATCAAGTTTCTGAATAAACATTAAGAACTTGGAGGAGTCTGACAAACATTATCATATTGGTAATAAATAAATCTGATCAAATTCTTTGCCACGTCACTTGTATAGTCTATCTCCAACTGGGTGTCCTTCATCTTCTCCAAAACAGCCTTGGATATGAAATACTGAGCATCTACAAGTAAATACTCAGCAAACTTTGTAGAACTCAAATGATATACACCTGCAGCTGAATATAACCTCCATTGAAGACCACTGAGATCATCTTCAAGATCCTTCCATATTTCAGGATCTTCTTCATTTGTCCCACACATTCTTTTGAATGTGGTCCAAAGTTTTATTCCATTGGCTGAAGTTGGTGCTTCAGCCTCATACTTGGTCTCCAACAACCTCCAAAGGTCTACCAAGTCTTCTCTGTCACAACTTGCAAATAAAGATATGAGAGTGGTAAAAGTATGTACCTCCTTTCCAAATCTTCCAATTTTCCAGAATCCACATTCATCTTCCTCATAACTTACAATTGGATTCCTGGAATCTAGTGGTAACACATGAACCATATCTGAAGCTTCTAATGGGGAGAGCTTGAGGCTCTTTCTAATGATTGCTTCACTTGGATACAGTTGAGACATATCTTTTGGAAACTCAAGAACAAATCCCTTCTTCACTGGTCTAGGGACTATCATAGCTTTCTTGATTGCCATCTCTTCTGCAAGTTGCTCCTTTCTTTCATCTGAAAGAAGTCTGAAAGTGTTCTCTTCCTGCACTTTCACCCAAATAGGATAAGCCCTATGTTCCAACTCATCAAATGTCAAAGCCTTCAGCTTCTGATGTGTCCATCCAACTCCATGACATTTGAGCAACATAAAATAGAGCTTCCTTCTATCCCTTTTCAATTCAGAGAGAATGTTGCTTGCCCTGTACTTCAACATCACCTTACAATCCTGCTGAACTCTAAGAAGAATTTCCAAACCCCATATCTGATCAGAAATGGTCAAGTCTGGATTATCCATGCAGCTTTCTTCCCAAGAATTGTACATCTGAACTACCTCTGGCATATCAAAATCAATTTGCAACTTCAAATCTCTCAGCCTTTCCCTAGCAAGCTCATCACCATACTCAAGTCTTTCTGGTTCAACAAGCATCACACTTGAATCTGAGGTGCCTCCATCACTTTCTTCCTCAGAAATCACAACAAATGGTGACTTTTCCTTCTCACCTTGTTCCATTATTTGCTCAGCCAATCTTCTATCAAATTCAATCTGAGCTGCATGCTTTGGAACAACTTCTTCTACCAACTTACCCTTACCCTTATCTGTTGGTTCAATTGTTGGTAAGGTAGATGATAATACCTGAGTAGGAACATCTTTGATGATAGATGATGACTGGAATACATCACCTCCTTCAGCATATCTGTCAACGCCCAAATTTCCTTTATCAGCGCCCAAAATACTTCTGTCAGCGTCCAATCTTGCCTTATCAACGCTTAAATATTTTCCCTCAGCGCCTTGTGTAACCTCTCTCAGCATATCTGTAAATGATAAATTTAAATTTGTTGGAGAGATTAAGGACGTATCAAAACCTTTTTGTTCCTTCAAACTAGTAAGAGCTTCAGCAATATCCAATGATTGACCATCTTGACTGCTCTTATCACTCAGATTTCTTGCTTCCTCCCCTTTGGAAGACTCCTCCATACCTCCCCTTGAATGAGCACTCTCCAAAACAACAATCCTCTCCCTCAATTCTTTGAGTTCAAGGCCTTGGTTACTGACAATTTGTACTAAGTCTGCATTTTGCTTTTGCAAGCTAATGCAGACAGCCGTCAATTCTAAAAGCGTCATTGGTTCCAGTCTGCCCTCTTCCAAAATGGGAATTTGACCTCCCAAGTTAGGTTCATTGGGCATGGATGAGGACTTAATTATGGTGGGACTGTCTTGGCCAGCTGCTAAGCCAGAACCAATAGTCCCAGCCTCATCCAGGTCACCAACCACACTTGTGGTGGTGGTTCTCTCTGCTTCATGGCTAGGACCACCAGAGGAGAACACTCCAGCAGTCCTTTGGCGTTTAATCAACCTATATTCTGGTGGTGTGGAAGATGGTGTAGAAGATGGTGTAGATGTAGGTTGGTTAAGGGGTGTTTGGGATTGTGATGGTTGGGTGTCAACGTTGGAAATAGGCATATCAACGCCCACATTAGATGTGTCAGCGTCAAAGGGATTTTGGTCTATTTGCATTTGGTCAGGTGAGGGTAAAGGTTCAGGGATAGGCTCAAGTTGTGGTTGAGGGTCAATATGAGGTTGGGGGTCTGGTTGGGGTTGTGCTGCTGCAATAACAGCAAGCATGGCTGGGGTTAAGGGTAGGTCTCTAAGAGGTGGTGAATTCATCTTGGTGAAAATAGCCTTCTTTTGTTCAGGGATCTTATAAAAGTCATTGTGATCCCTTGAACAATATCTTTGAGCATCAAAAACCATTTGCAGAAAACGGGGATAAGCTAAAGTCATTTTTGTCCCCTTGTTTTTACACATTCCTTCAAAAATCATTTTAGACCAATTATAATTTTGCCCTGTTGCAATACACACAATAGCAGATGCAATAGATCTATTGATCTCATTATGTGCAGTACATTTGGGACTCAAACACTGAAGGAGAATGTGAATTAGGTACTTCCAGGCTGGGGGAAATTCCTGCTTATGGTACTTATTAAGAGTACCTTCATCAGGAATAGGGTATCCCAAAGCCCTTAGCCCTTGTTCTATTTCAGATATGGGAAGCATGGTTATACCATCAGCATCATTAAGATGCAAGGCCTGGCGTACCAAGGCCTCAGTAACCACCCAAGGTCTCCCATGTACAATAGAATTCAATGTTGTCACTCCATTAACTGTTGAGGAACTGACAGTGTTCCAAAACTGTTTAATGTGTGTGACTGGAATGAGTGGGGCATGAGAAAGAGCATACCTTAAAGGGGATGCATTCAAATACTCCACCATCTGAGTGTATTGAGGAAACAAAGTATTATCAGCAACAAGATAAGCAATCATGTTGTGTTGAGACTTGAACCCCAAATCCAATTCTGCTGAGTTAAATCTTGGTGCCATTGATGAAAGCTGTTAATTTGATGTATAAAAGATGAAGGTTGATAAGAGAAAAGAGTTAGACAAGAATTATAGATACCCTGTTTAAAATAGGAGCCAAATTTATAGGAGTGGATGAATGCACGTGATTGGCCCAAAAATAGGCAAAGATTTTCAAAAATCAATCATGAAAATATTGAAAAAGTTTATAAGTTATCTCATGCATTAAATGAAAGTAACAACTCCTAAAATTACGGCTTGAAAATATGTCAAAAAGTTACAACTGGGTAGGTCCCATTGTTTGTCAACGGTCAAATATAACCCATCAACGCCCAACGGCTATAATCTTGTCAACGTTCGCCTAAAGCCATGTCAGCGTCCATTTTGGTCACAACAACGCTTGGAAAAATCTTGTCAGCGTCCAAAAATAAAATTGTTGTAAAAAGTGAAAAATGACCTTAACAAGTAACTTATCCTAGAGAAGATAACCAAAAGCTGATAATTATCATAGGGCGGCAAGCACTGTCCAGTTATGCACACTTGCATAAGCAAGATAGACATAACAGTCCTCTAGTGTCCCTTGCTAACCAAAATTCTTAACAACCAAGTTACCTTATAAAATCCTTGTTACTCCCAGGTAAAACCCATATCAAAAGGATTCCCAAGCCTCCCAACAGACCATAACCAATTCTAAGTCAAAAATGTCTTGGCAGCATGCAAAGTTGATATACTATGCATGCTACAGTGCCTCATGGTTTAGTAAAACTAACCCATACTCACCAGTGGACACAATCTAGAATTGTGATGAGAGTATTCTAAGAATACCCAAAAGTCCTAAAGGTTCCTTAAACCTCCCCTCAAACTATGATACATGAGTTCTCAAAATATATATATGAACATCAAAAATTTATGTCAAGATAGGAATATAAATATTCCAACCATCATCCATAAACAAAACATGTCCAAATAGCTCTTCAAAGTTCCACAAGCAACTCTGTATCCAATGGCATAAAGCTACCATTACCTGCACATTTAGATGAAAACCACAAAACTAACACTTGTTGCTAACAGCGTCCCGACAACACTTATCAGCGTTGAAGGAACTCTTGTCAGCGTTAGACCATAATATCTCCAACAACGGCAAAATAACACTTGACAGCGTTGTATTTACCTTTGTCAGTGTTAGAAAAAGAATGTGGAAAATCTAAATCATCACAAAGACCAATAACAATGCATTATCCTGTACATACTTTTACAAAAATATTCCAAAACACATATTAAGTGAGATTAACCATTCCAATATTTGTTACCAAATATTGAAATCTTCCAGCATCAAAAGGTTTAGTTAATAAATCAGCTACATTATCTTCAGTATCTACCCTATCTGGTTGAATTAAACCTTTCTCAAAGCAATCTCTTATAAAATGATGTCTAATTTCTATGTGTTTGGTTTTAGAATGATGTACAGGATTTTTAATAATGCATAAAGTACTGTTATTGTCTACAAAAATCTTGGTATGCATAAAATTATACCCATAATCCAACAGCTGGTTCTGAATCCATAATACTTGTCCACAACAAGCAGCTGCTGCAACATATTCTGCTTCAGTTGTAGAGTTTGCCACCACTGTTTGTTTCTTGCATTGCCAAGATATTAATCTGCTCCCAAGAAATTGGCATCCACCAGTTGTGGATTTCCTATCAAACTTGTCACCACCATAGTCACTGTCTGAATATGCAATAAGATCCAAGGGAGAATCTTTTGGGTACCACAATCCAAGATCTGGGTAGCATCTTAGGTACCTAAAAATCCTCTTCACAGCAAAAAGGTGACATTCTTTGGGAGTCACTTGATGGCGTGCACATGCACACACAGCAAACATGATGTCAGGTCTTGAGGCTGTAAGATACATCAATGAACCAATCATTGATCTATAGTGCCTAACATCCACATCCTTTCCAGCTCCAATTTTTCCCCAAGGGTATTGCCTATCCATAGGAGTGGAAGCCTCCTTCTCATGTGGAGAAAAACCATATTTCTTCAAGATTTCAGCTACATACTTGTCCTGGGAGATGAAGATACCATCTTCTTTCTGCTGAACTTGTAAACCTAGAAAGAAGTTCATCTCACCCATTGCACTCATCTTGAATTTATCTGTCATGAGCTTGGAAAATTCCTCACTCATTTTTGGATCAGTGGAGCCAAAAATGATGTCATCTACATAGACCTGGACAAGTAACACATGTTTTCCTTTCTTCTTTGTAAACAGTGTCTGGTCTATGGTGCCCCTCTTAAAACCATTTTCCACCAAATAGGTGGACAATGTACCATACCATGCTCTTGGGGCTTGATGAAGGCCATACATTGCCTTCTTTACTCTATAAACCTTGTCTGGATTCTCAGGATCTTCAAAACCAGGAGGCTGCATTACATAAACCTCCTCAACAATTGTGCCATAGAGGAAAGCACTCTTCACATCCATTTGATAAACAGTAAAATTCATGCAAGAAGCATAAGCTAAGAAAATTCTGATAGCTTCAATTCTTGCAACTGGAGCAAAGACTTCTTCATAATCTATACCTTCCTCTTGTGTATAACCCTGAGCTACCAAACGTGCCTTGTTTCTGACCACAATGCCTCTTTCATCTTTCTTGTTCCTTAGAACCCATCTTGTCCCAATTGGTCTCACATACCTAGGACAATCAACCAGCTCCCAAACATCCTGTATAGCAAATTGGTGAAGCTCATCCTGCATTGCTTCCACCCAACTTGGTTCTTTGAGAGCATCAAAAATCTTCTTGGGTTCTTCCTGTGACAGAAAACAGGCAAACAAACATGCTTGTACAAGAGGGGTATCAACCTTCTTGTGTATATTGGCAATAAATCCACCAAGACCTTGATGGGATCTTCTTGTCTGAACTGGAGCCATAACATCACCAATGATTTGAGATGTGGGGTGATCTTTAGCTGTGGAAGTGAGAACTCCTCCTTCAATAACTCTGGTGTCCTCAATTTCACGCTCCATGTTGCCAATATCTTCTTCAGATTCTTCTTCATCAACAGGAATCTCTTCATGGATATTGGAAGGTCCACCCTGTTCAAAATGAGAAGAGAAAAGCTGTGTAAAGGTGTCTCCAAAGTCTGATCCTTGTTTGTCAGTGTTTGGGCTAACAACGCCTGAACTGGTGTTGTCAGCGTTGGAGCCATCAGCGTCTGAATTGGTCGTGTCAGCGCTTGATTTCCCTTTGTCAGCGCTTGAAGAATCATGCATGTTTGTAGTTGGTGGTATCTGAACACCACCATTATCTTTCCTTGCAGCAGTAGCAGCAGCATAATACTCATCTGTCCATATAGGAAGTGTAACAAATTCTTGTGTGGGAGATGATATAACTGCTGGTGGTCCATCCTCCTTAGCAACCTGTATACCTGAAACATTACCAATTCTCTTTTCCAAAACACTTGAAGTTACCTTCACAATGTCTGGATCAGTAACAGGCATATAATTTAAAGCTCTAGACAAAGGTTCTAAGTCAAACAACCAATTTGGACCACTCTCAGGATCACTAGGTTTACTTTCTAAAAACCTAACATGTACCTTTTCAAGTATACGTTTTTCCTTTTTAATGTAAACCCTATATCCTTTACTCTGCACTGAGTAACCCATGAAGTAGCCTTCATCACCTTTTGAATCAAATTTACCTAGGGCCTCACTAGTTTCTAACACAACTACATGACAACCAAAAGGCTTCAGAAAACCAATATTTGGCTTCCTTCCCCAAAGTAATTCATAAGGTGTCTTATTATGTATCTTGTTGACCAATGCCCTATTTTGAACATAACAAGCTGTGTTAACAGCTTCAGCCCAAAAAGCTATAGGAAAGTGGGCATCAGCCAACATGGTTCTGGCTGCTTCAATAAGGGTCCTATTCTTCCTCTCAGCAACTCCATTTTGCTGAGGAGTTCTAGCTATGCTGAACTGCCTAGTAATCCCTTTCTTGGCACAAAAATCATCTAATAACTGATTTCTAAACTCACCCCCATTGTCACTTCTAATAATTTTGACCTCATTACCATTTTTCTTTTCAATCTGGGTAATAAAATTAATCAGACTTAGGGCAGTTTCACTTTTCTTGGCTAAAAAGAAAGTCCATGTGAACCTGGAGTAATCATCAGTAATGACAAAACAATATGATTTACCCTTCAAACTTTCTATATTAGTTGGACCAAAGAGGTCCATATGCAATAAGTGAAGGGGTTTAGAACTAGAGTGCACCTGTTTAGACCTGAATGAGACCTTGTGCTGCTTGCCCTTAAGGCATGCAACACAAGAGTGGTCATTGTGGAAAGCCTTTTCAGGCAAACCATCAACTAAACCAAGCCTCACAAGCCTATTAATATTCTTAAAGTTTATGTGCCCTAGTCTCCTGTGCCAAAGATTACTTTCATCTACTGAGGCCTTAGCATACAAACATGACATTTTATTATTTACCTTAATTCCATTAAGATTCACATTATATATGTCTTTATGCCTTGGTGTTCTAAAATCTATGTATTTCTCATCAGGGAGCTTATAATCTTTGCTTAACACCAAGCACTCAGTATCTGTGAAAAGAACCTTATTTTTGTTATCACACACTTGTGATACACTAAACAAGTTATAATCCAGGTCTTTCACCAAGAAGACATTATCAAACCTTAGATTGTTGGTGACAAGGGTTCCTTTTCCTGTGATTGTGCCATAGCCACCCCCAAAGTATACCTTATCACCATCTTGTATAGGAGAGAAATTGGTCAGATAGTCTTCCTTTCCAGTCATGTGCCTTGAGCATCCACTATCCCAGTATCCATAGTCATTGATCTTCTTCTGAATGCCCTGCACATAAAGAAAACACATTAGTTTTCTTTGGGAACCCAAGCCTTGGAAGACTTGGATTCATTTGGTTGTTCAACAAGAACAGACTTGGTTCTCATAACAACCCCATTTTCATCCCTGTTTGAATGAAATTCCCAGTTAACCCCAATTGGTGTTGACAATGCCTTTGAAATATAATGAAACCTGTTGCATGTCATAGAAATACCAGTATTATTAGGGTTCTGGTCTTGTTTTGGTCTCCATGTTAAGCTAGTAGAAGCTTTAGACCTATTTTCCTGTGGCTGCAAATACCTAGGTTTGTCAGCGCTGAAATTTCTCTTGTCAGTGCCCCGATTGCTCTTATCAGCGTTGAACCTAGGGTTTGCTACAGGAATCCATTGCCTATTTGACCAAGTATTTGACTTTTGAAAAGGTCTTAGGCCTTGTGTGTTAGACCCTCTAGAAAAGAATGGGGCTGGTCTAACAACTTGTGAACTTTTGTTCACAAAGGTATTGGGTCTGACAGTGTTTGACCTATGTTGACTTTTGTCAGCGCTGACATGGTTCCTGTCAGCGTTGACATTGGAAGCGTTGACACATTTGTAGGCCAAATGTGAGAAGCTCCCACATGTGTAACAAGCTTTTCTAGACATAGTCTTAGGTCTAGAAGCAAAGAAGCCTGTTCCATGGTTACTAACTTGGCTTTTTGGTGACCTAGAATTTCTATACATCTCTGCATATTTAACACTAGGTTTTCTAACATTTTGTGAGCCAAGGTCAACAGGTTTGCCAGTGGTAGGGTGTGTGATCTTAATAGGTTTAGGATCATCAATTGGTTTTGTGATTGGTGTGGGCTCATTTGGACTTTCACACAATAACCCTCCCTTAACAAACAAAGTGTGGTTAGCTTTCTTCCACTCTTCTAGGTCAGTCAGCTTTTGCTGATATTCCTCAACTGGGGAAGTCACTCTAGGTGGAGGAATAAACTCCTCCTCTTGGCATTCTGGCAAGCCAGTCCAAGATAAGTCCTTTGATTGGACACCATAGAAATCCCCAGCTGGTGGTGGAACAACAGTATAGTTATTCATCCCAATCCCACTCATATCCTTAGAGTCTCTTTGTTTACTAACACACTCTCCTAGGGTTTGTGTGGCCTTATCAAATCTCTGGATTTTAAGACTCACATTATCTTTGTTTTTGTTAGCCTCCTCTAACTGAGCTATCAAATCAAGATTAACCCTATTTACTATATCTTGAACATCCTTACTCTGATGTAACTCATGTTTTAAGATATTTATTTGATCCTTTAAATCAAACTCCATTTTCTTATACTCAGATACTGTCTTTTCTGTTTGGGTAAGAGCAACTTGATAGTTAGATACTTTGCACCTAAGAGTACTTGCTTCATCTAATAACTTAACTATCTCTTGTTTTGATTTTTCAGTATTTAAACGACAACCCTTAGAACAGAAAGCATCATCATATACCTCATTATCTGATGAAGAGGAGGAGTGTGCCATGAGAGCATATTCAGCATGCTCTTCTTTAACTTCAGCCACCAAAGCTCTGTCCTCTTCCTCATTCTTAGCCATCCAGCTCCAATCCCATTCTCCAACACCATCAATTTGTTGAACAGCAACCATGGCCTTGGGGTCTGGGCTCTTAATCATTTGGCTTGAAGGCTTCCCAGCATCAGATCTCCTTGGAGATCTACATTCCCTCATAAAGTGCCCCATCCTATGACAGTTGTAGCACTCCACCTTGGACTTGTCAAATCCAGCAACATCCTTAGCATTAAAGGTCATCTTCTTCTTGAACCTTTTATTGAACCTGTTTGCTCTTAAACTTACAAGAGCCATAGTCCACTTTATATCCATCTCTTCCAATTGTTCATCACTTATCTGCTCAAGATCTTCATAAGTGATCCTTGAATCACTAGGCAAAGAAGCAATGAAGGCACACACAGTATCAAGATCAAAACCAGCAGGTTTAATTCTATCAGCGCCATGATTGTGTGTGTCAGCGCTTGAGTACAAAGCGTTGACAGGATATGATCCAGCGCTGACAGATTGACATCCAGCACTGACACCTTGAGATCCAGATGCTGAATGTCCATAGAAGTTCATGGAATCAAATTGGCCTTCACTTTGTGAAAAGAAGGCCATGTTGCTGCTGGAAGATTTGTTATCACTTTCCAATTGCCATTCATTCTCCAATAGTCTTAACTTGTTGAAGATGTCATCAAAACTGGAAGTCTTGTGGGTGTTATTGACAAGAATAGATCTTGTCTCAATCTTCCATACATCACCAAGGCTTTTGAGAAAAGTAGCATTCAATTCAGGATCATCAATCTGTTTTCCCATGAAGGAAAGTTGACTTGTGATATCAAGAAGTCTACTTCTCACACTGCTGAGATTCTCATTAGGTTGAGCTTTAAAGACAGCATACTCATGCAAGAGTTGCTTCTTCTTTTCTTCTTTTGTGTCAGCATTGCCACCATGTGCTACTTCAAGAGCTTCCCAAAGCTCTTTTGCAGACTCAAATCGTTTGTACTTGTGCTGATTCTCATGACCTAGGGCATGTTTCAAGATGTTCAGGATTTTCATGTCCACCCTCTTCTTGGCTATATCTTCAACAGCAACAGCTCTCCCATCTTCAGGTTTTTCCACCTTATCAGATTCAGGACAATTAGGAACAGCTGTCCTTGTAGCAATAGCAGCAGTAATCTTTGCTGCTTTATCGAATGTGTTCCCATATTCGATAATTTCCCAAAGAGTGTAGTCATGAATAGCTATGTATTGCTCAAAATTGGATTTCCAAAGCTCAAAGTTCCTGGCATCAAACATGGGAATTTTGATACTAGGGTTTGAGAAGTTGTTTTGCAGCAAAGCAGGAGGTTGATTTGTGCCAGACATGGTGTTTTTAGGGTTTTGAGAATTTAGGGTTTTTAGGGTTTGGTGTTTTAGGGTTCTGCGTTACTTAAAGATCAAAAGTTTCTCAACAAGCTCTGATACCACTTGTTGATCCCAAACTTAGATCGATTAGCTTTGTGTATACGAGATTAGATCAAGTACTACACGTAGAGAAACCTTTGCTTATGAATAAAGTAACAAAGTGTTATGCGGAATTAACACTTGATCTAAAACACAATGATGTTAAACAAACTTTCACTTGTATTAGAATAATCTTGTTGATTACAATGAAAGGTTTAACTTGCGAATACTATGAAAACAGATGTTAAACATTAACCTAAAAGATCTTCTTTTATAGAACAAGAAGTCTTGTACAATAAGCTACGAATCAACTATTCTAGGTAAAGATAAACATAGAAAATACATTGTCGTTTCTATCCTTACTAGAAGTAATCTAGAATATAATATACGTGTAGCTCACAACTTCTATCAGTGCTTGTCTTCAATCTATCAACGCTTGACTTTATCTTGTCAACGCTTATGCTGTCAGCGCTCACTTTGCTCTTGTCAACGCTTGAGTTGTTCCTGTCAGCGTTCAAGTGTTCTGGCCTAAATTTATTCCCAACAATTCTCAATTGTAGCTTGTTGGCGAGAATTGGATGAATTCCTCAACTGATTGTTGGTAGGAGCTGATCCTCTGAATCCTCGTTTGCTTAAAGTTCTTGTGAGATAAGCAGACATAGTAGTTAGCACTTCAACTGGGTCAGCTCCTTGTTGGAATACAGGAACTGGGACTTCCTCATCATCACAATAAAGTGCTTGATCTGGATAAGCTACATAATCAGTAGAAGGAATACTCATTTGATCAGGGTAGCTTGTCGGATATGCTGCATAAGGTGCAACATTTGCTGGATGAAGTTGTGAAGCATACTGTGGTGAGGGTGCATTGAACTGATATTGTTGCTGATGTGAGGTGGGTGGTTGTGGTAGAATCGAGTATTGGGGAAAGGCTGGTGTCATGTAAGGTGATTGATGATAAGCTTGATGTCCCAAGATATAAGTTGTGTTGTTGTGAGACAAGCTTGGTTGATTCGCCATCAAAGCTAAGGAATCTGGGTACATACCTCGAGGAGAACGGTGCATAATCACATGCTTCTCATGCTGCTGAAGGAAGGCATATATTTGATCCAAATTGCACTTATGCAGATCCCTGGTTAACTTGACATCGGTAATGTACTCACCCCATTCAGCTTGAGGTAGAGTGTTCAAGAATTTGGTGTTAACCTGAAATGGTGCAATCACAAGATTATATACATTCAGATCATTCATGAGTGTGGTGAATCTGAAGTAATAATCGTGAAGCGTTTCCCCTGGGTTGTAGGTGAATCTATCAAACAGGTCATACAACTGACATTCCCTTTCCTGTTTGGTGAGAGACGTTCCTTGTAGCAACACCTTAAGACGTTCCCATAGATCCTTTGCCACCGTATACTGACTCACCATCCTATAGATGTCATGGGGAAGAGCTTGGAGAATTGTTTGAAGAGCTTTTTCATCTGCATCTGCAACAAGTTGTTGAGCTGGAGTGAGTTCTTCAAATTCTCGTGGTCTAGTCACGTTGTCAACCGTAATGGTACCATAATCGAGTGGACCATTCAAAATCGATTTGACCATAAGCCTTCCGTATGTTGGTTTTCCCTTTAGATATTGCATCATTCGACCTTGCCATGCCTCAAACACCTCTTTAATAAGCATCGGTGGACGGCTATCAGTTCCCGTTATGATCGATATATCCGTAAGAGATGTCATCTGAGGCATTACTGAATTTGGATTCATTTTGTTTTTCTTCAAAGAAACAGAGATTATCGGTTGATCGAGCAGTGAAGTAAAGCTTGTGAATTGTGTTGTGTTTTTGTTGTAAGAAACCAAGATTAAATCCTCTAAAAAATCGTCGAAAAAACAAGCAAAATAACCCTTGATTCGGAACTTTTTGTTGATTCGGAAGTTTGATTCGGAAGATTACCTTGATTCGGAACTTTGTGTTGATTCGGAAGATTACCTTGATTCGGAACTTTTGGATTGATTCGGAACCTCTTGACTCGGAAGTTCTTGGTTCGGAAGTTTGGCTTGATCCGGAACTTCTTGACTCGGAAGTTCTTGGTTCGGAAGTTTGGCTTGATCCGGAACTTCTTGACTCGGAAGTTTCTTGATCCGGAACTTCTTGGTTCGGAAGTTTCTTGATCCGGAACTTCTTGACTCGGAAGTTTCTTGATCCGGAACTTCTTGGTTCGGAAGTTTCTTGATTCGGAACTTCTTGACTCGGAACTTCTTGATCCGGAACTTCTTGATCCGGAACTTCTTGATCCGGAACTTCTTGATCCGGAACTCCTTGATCCGGAAGTTTTGCTGAATGAACAGAAACCTTTCCCGATGAACAGTCGAACAGTAACAATGAAGATTAAGCCCAGATTTTGACCAAATAACCCAAAAAGTTTTGTGCTTTCGACTAAAATAAGTAACAACTAATACTTATCCACTAATCCCAATCACAAAAACACCAAAAACACCAAGAATCAAGATGATTTTTCTTAAAAAACACTAATACAATCAAAAACTAAAAAACTACACAAATCACCACCTTAAATCACCCCATAGCTCTTGATACCAAATGTAGAATATTGATAATCAATGAATCTATGAAGGGGTTTGTTAATTTCTAGAGAGAGAAAGTTAGAGAGAGAAAGTGAGAGAAACTATGTGAATTTTATTAAGTGGAAACAAAGAAATGATAACAACCAACCCCTTTCCTTAGTGGAAAGGGGTATTTATAGTCCAAGCCAAACATTGGGCTTGGGCCGGTCCATGACAAGCCCATGGACCGGTTCTTACTTAAGTTAATAAGCAAATAACAACTAATTACTAACTACGAGCTATTACAACATAAATCATATTGTGGAGTGATCGATACTTCTAATATACGTTAAAACGTATTTCTAACAAGCATGATCATAAAGTATCATTTAAAACATATTACATGAATTTAACTTTACAATTTAAATAAACTGTCTTGAATTCAACATTTATTGTTATTTGTCGAAATATCCCAGCCCGATGGTAAATATGATGCTTCCTATGATGCTGGAAACCAATGCATGAACCTGCTTTATTTTCCTGAGAAAACATACAGAGTAAAATGTGGGGGTCAACACGAGGTTGGTGAATTCACAGATTTAATTAAATAAACGAAGTATCAATATGCAAAACACCACGGTGATAGCAGGACATCACAGCCCAATACTATAGTAGTTCCTACTGCCCTGTAATAGAAGCTAGACATGATTCTCAGTACGCCCATTTGGTCTATCCTGATGTGGTTTCCCTTAATCCGACAATGACATAAACCTGCTGCTTGGCCTAAGCAATATGTGACAGCTGATCACGACAGGCCGGGTGTTGTCAATACCCGAATAGATCTATCAATACATTTCGCGCTACACTATTAACTATTACAGTCCATGGGAATGAGGAAAACAGTAGGAAATAAATTGTTATTGTCTGTGCATGCTTGCATATAAATAGTTTTTGTATGTTTTCTCCCCCAGTTATAAAACAGTAAAGATGGGGCCATGAACTCACCTCAATAATGGAGCAGTAGTAATAAGTCACTGGGTATGCTGGCACAGTATGATCACGAAGCAGTAGAATTACCTAAGTAATTTATATGTGTTTCAGTAGATACACAAATAAAAATGCACATATGAATGCAGTTGATGAAAATGCATGATCACGAATTTAATAAGTTGTTATCGTTTAAAGTGTTAAACTTATTGTAAGTTATTGTACCATGTACACTTTTAATTTTTATAAAGCGTATTTACCTTAGTTGAATGGTAGTAGTTTAAATGAATTAAATAAAATGATTTTTATTTAATTAAGATTTATAAATATAATGTTTCATAAAAGTCTTATAGTTTCCGTTATCGTAATAATAATATACGTTGTATATAATCCCCTAGTATGTGCTTGTGTTCATAATTGTGAAAGTTTAGCATTTTAGTAAAAGCGTAGTCATTTAATCGGGATATATTTAGCAATATTAAATATTTGTTGTCGGGCCAGTTTACTTATTCAGGTCATTTAACGGGTCAAATATCATAAATATATTATAAAAATAATTAAATAATTAAATTTAACATTTAATTAAAGTGTTTCTAAAAGTAAAACATGTCTCCTTTAAGGTATCAAAATATGTTGGTGTTGTGGAAACAAGGGACAAGGGTGTTGGTGTTGGGGAAACAATAGACATTTATGGAAATGAGAAGTTACAGTACGCATGTCCTTTCTTAATTTTCTTCAACAGTGGCTAAGTTTGAACTAACGGTGGCAACATTTAAACTAACGGTGGGAAGTTCTATATGGTGCATTGTTTTCGAAAGCAAGTAGCGGGTTCACTAGTGATTCATGGTACAAAATAAAGGCATCGTTAGAAATCTATTCGGGTCTTCTAGAGACCCGTGCTTCTAGTTTTATAAATCGAGATCGTTTGCTAGAATAAAATCATGTTCGAAGTTGGTGTCGCGAACCTATGTTAAAGAAAAGTGTTTGTCGAGTCATTTTCGATCTAGCCTACGGTTTTTGATAGGGACTTTTTGGTTAAACTAAAAATAGGCTCGTGTAGACGGCATGGCCGTCTACAACTTTCATTCTTTACCCGACTTGGGGCGAGGTCGTTTAGAGGGTCAAAAGTGGGTCGTAAAAGGTCGCGATAAAACACTTATTTAACTTATATATATTTCGAATAAAATAAGCTATGTTCGGCATTTTTCGGTAAGTGATTCCTAGTTCGTTTCTTAACCATTTTAAGTGATTCAAGTTACTATGGATTCTTAGCTATCTCGTCTATTATTCGACCCTATAAAACTTGTGGGCACTCGAGCTAGGTGGTTCGTTTAGTGATCTAAAGATGAGGTTTCACAACTAGATATTAAATTTCCTTTCATACATTTCCATTATTCCTAACATGAGCATGTTCTACTTTCATGTTTCTGTTTTATTCGAACGCAAGGATTACTACAGCATGCGTTACGTTTGCATTAGTTTTACCATGATCCAAAAGATACCAGTTAGTTTGTAAAAATTGCTATTACATGTTTCTAGCTTCTAAATTCCTCACAGTAGATATTTACAAGCACAATATTAGGAAGACTAAAAATTGTTATGAAGACAAAATGAGGCGTGTGAACTCACAGCGAAGGAGGGAACGAGTGTGGTTCGAAAACCAAACATATGTGAGTTCGTATGCCACTTCATGACGCGGGCGTGACAACCAAACCCAAGGAGATCAATCAACTACTTCAAGCATCGAAACAATAAGAGGATGCAGTGGGGTTGCAGCCTTGCGTTCTCAACAGGAAACAAAATGAGTGTGTGTGTTTGGTGACAGTGGTAACACAAGGAGAGTTTTGTGTTTATAGATGTTTCAACCAGGAAGAAGTTGTGGCGATTGTTGTAGTGTTCGTCGAATAGTAAGAAGTAGAACCCCACTATTGTTGTTGTTGTGTGAAGAAAGTATGGATACATATTTGTTGTGTGATGAAGGTAAGAACACATTGCCAAAAGAGATTGTGTGAAAGGTAGTTATATAACCAAAGTAGATGGATGTGTGTGGTTCGAGTAGAATACACGACAAGAGAGAGAGCAAGTTTGGGTTCCCCATGTTGTTGAGTACAAAAATCTTAGTACTTGGATTCGTAAGTACTTTTCATTAATGGCAAATTTGTACCTCTTGGCTCTTGGCTTTTGGAGAAAGTTTGCCGTCGGTTTTAGGTAAACAAGAAAAAGGTCAATGGGATGCTAAAACTAGTATAGTTTTAATGAGGGTTAGTACAAGTATGGGTAAATTGGTACAAAAATTTATATATAGTTTTAATGCGTAGCATTTTGGGTCGTCGTTGTTAATTATAATTATAATTATTTATGCACATAAAATGTGTCTAAAAATAAATAAATAAAATGGCTCAATGGTTAAAGTGTCAAAATTTTAAGTAATATAAGTAAATATATAATATTTACTATATTACGCTCTTGTTTGATAAAAGTGGTTGGTAAAAATATTATACGATGAGTGGTAATAAGAGTAAAACAGTGACGTGTTTAAAAGCCCAAAATTTGGGGTTTTACATTAGCAAGTTCACATCATACACCCTTAGGCTCTTTAAGATGTAAAAATGCTCCCCGTCTATTGTCCACACCCTAAGGCTCCTTGAACGATAAACGAGGGAATTGATTTTTGAATCAATTTTTATTCAACACTTACCATGCCATACACCCTAAGGCTCTAATAACAAGGTTCGTGCTACATGCCCCACACCCTAAGGCTCCTTGAGGTCATGTTTTAATCTTATTCTTCTTTTATTTATGATATATATAGTAGTCCAAATTCCGTGGTCCCATGGTCTGAATACCTCCTACTTAGTGGTTATGAGCCACCTTAGTCGGAAGTCCACAACGCTGGCACCCTCAATGTGTTCATGCTTTAACTACAAGGAGAATAAAGATTTGACTAAGATTTAAGATATCGAATCGACACCGCAAAAATCCTCATTTATTAAGCAATTAAATATACAAGCGAGAAGAAAGAGCCAAAAAACTCATATAAGCAAAATTTAACCCTTAAACTTATTATCAACTCTATCATCTCTCGTTCTCCACAATTTAAAATCTCAAGGAATGAGACTCGTGGATGCTTAGCCTAATAAACCAATTAAGGTCCATATGGTTAAGGATACTAGCTAGAGTAAACTTGGATAAGTAAACTCGGGTTGAGTAAAAATATTCACGACGGGCCTAATATATCAAAGATATCTAAACTTGTTAAAACCATTTTATTTATTTATTTTTTTTATAATATTTTTTTTTGACTTTATTCTTGAAATGGAAAATATTAATATGATGCGATGACAAAAAGGAAATAAAACAAAATACTACTAGGCCAAAATAGATCAAAAATTTGAAAAACGTTGAAATTTTTTTTAAAATTTTCCGGTTAAATGGGGTCAAATTCATGGAAAAGTCCACTAAAATTTCGATAGAAATCCCCCCTACACTTAATATAAACATTGTCCTCAATGTTTAAGCATGTGGGAGAATAAACTCCTCTACACTTAGGAAATTGA
Organism: Glebionis coronaria; assembly: GCA_025667525.1. Taxonomy (NCBI): domain Eukaryota; kingdom Viridiplantae; phylum Streptophyta; class Magnoliopsida; order Asterales; family Asteraceae; genus Glebionis; species Glebionis coronaria. Next base: position 183,531,945 of record CM046880.1, on the reverse strand, counting down.
GTACGTTGTTTAAAATCGAGCTAAGGAAGGGACAACTAAAGTGATTTCATTTATTCATGTTTTATTTATATACAAGATTTAATCACAATAGCAAAAACTTATCGAAGGAACCGGGTACACGGGAACACGGGTCGTGTCAAAAGCACCAAAAGTGGATCATTAAGCACATGTCCCTGCACAACATCACAACACACAAACAACCTACTTGGCTCCCCCTACACTTATTGGTGAAAATGGGTGAAGGTGAAAAAGGGTGGAAAAGGGTAGAAAGGGTAAAAATCTAACCTAGTTAAACGATGCTTGATTTATTTATCACGAGTCTCTAGCTCGACTCGAATTCCCGAATGTCATCATTCAAATGGGAAAATCATGGAAAACAGAGATTTCCAAGGGAGGAAAATCTCTCCATGATAAAGGGTGAAGCAAAGTCATACAAGGCATACCCCATAAAAATCCACCCGGGTCAAACACATAATTTCCATCACAAAAGGAAATAAACCCCGAGGTGGTACACAAGTCAAAGAAAAGTGGGGTATCCTTAGGCAAAAGTCTCTTATAAGGAAGGGTAAGGTGGTATGGCAATGAAAGCATAAAAGTCTCTATTCCGGGATCAAACACCGGTTCCTTAACGGGAAAATAGCAAGAGGTAGTGACATTTAAGCTCAAAATATCATCAAAATCCAAAGTGGGAAGGTCGTCCTCTTCCAAACTCGATGTGAAAACATAAGTATCATCGGAGTCATAGGAAAACTCATCCTCAGGAGGAAAATAGGTATTTAGAAAGGTATCTAAATCCTCCTCAAAAGGAATAACCTCTAAATTAGGTATGATCTCTAAGAGTGGAGGATCCTCCTCAAAAGTCATGACTTCTAAAATAGGAGTATAAAAGTCAAAGGGAGTTTCCATGGAAGAATCACTCATAGAGATATGAGGTGCATTAAGTTCATGGGGTGGGTCATCAAAATTAATGAGATCACTTAAAGAAGTGTCATCATTGTAGGTATCAAAGATTGGGGTATCAAAAATGGGTGGGTCAAAAGTGGGTGGGTAAAAAGTGGGTGGGTCAAAAGTCGAGTCGTCTAAACCGAAGATAGTGTGATCACTTGAAGAAGTGTCATTGATCGACGTCGAAGTGCCGGTCAAAAATAACCTAATTACCTTATACTAGATAGAGTAAGCGGGTATCTATCCACGAGGACTATGTGGTTTTAGTTTAAGTTTTGGGGTGATCACTGATCAATAAAATTTTTGGTTTTAAAATCTACCAACTAAAATACTTTTGATAATAAAAATGCTGATTAAAAATTAAAATACTTATTAAACTAATAATAAAGCTATAAAAATGTAATAAGGATGTAAACAATTAAAAGAAAAATGCAATTCCTTCCAGCTCCTAATATTTATGGTTGATCACACTTATGTATTATCGAAACTTTTCAATTCGTTTACAAAGATTATTTCGACTTAATATGAATGAATTAACGTCGGCATTTATTATGTTTATCGATGACTCGCGATAATAAATCTTATATAAATCCAACCAATAATTATGTTTTAATAATATATTTTGGTACAACTTATGTTTATTATACGACCATCTTTTTTTTAACTAAATAAAATAAGTATGAATCGTTAACTAACAATAAATTGTCTCACACAAATAATTAAACATAATATTAAATCGATAAAAATAATTTATAAATAAATCATAAATCAATGTAATAAAAATATGATAATCCAAAAGTAATGATCAAACCATAAATAAAGTTACCAGAAGGAATTAACAAAATTAGCCGGACATCGCGGTGCACTCGACCCGCATAATATAAACCATCACCTTTATTAAATAATAAAGGAATCCTTTTTTTTCTTTTGCGACAGACTTCACAATTCTTATCCCACTTTTTGACGTCCTCTTTCTTTCTTCGCAATTCTCTCTATTTTTTTTTCAATTCGGTTGTCAACCTCAGTATATATATTCTCCTTGCCGTCAACAATGCCCCTCCTCTTCTTTGTTGCAATTGATGTTTTTTTTATTGCTTTGTATTAAAATTGCGGCCCATAATCATCCCAAAGAACGAATGGATAATAATACTATAATGGGCCGAATATTTTTTTCTTTCTTCTTTGTACACGTCCAACGCAAAAGCTCAAATTAGCTTTCTTTATATTTTTTCTTTTGAATGCTATAATAGGTTTGACCCAATTAAAAATAACCGCACGTCAAGAATTTCTCAAACGAAGCCCGAACAATTAAAAGATGACCAAAAATATTGCGACGCGCTCAAATCTTTTTCTTCAATATTTTTTCTTCATTTATCGGCGCTCACAATGTCTTTTCTCCAAAAAAATAATAAAGCGTCCATTTTTATTCCATTTCGCTCGTAACCTACATAATCACAAAACACATTAAAAGTACATGTAATAACGAAAAATAAATATACAATTATGCTAAATTAACATGCTATGAGGTGAATGCAAAATACATCAATCAGATCCCCTCGTACATAACCTTTTACGTGTCCCAAGTAAAAATAAAATAAAAATATACAAGCATGTTAATTTCATAATTTTTAATCATACTATTGAAATTTCATCAAAAAGATCACATTCAACCTAATACACTAATAACCATCCTACATGACAAATAATCCAAAATGATTACCAATATTTTTGTCCTTCTTAAACACTTAGCATAACCATTCCCATTGATTCCATTTACTTTATGTTTCATATAATTAACCATGTGTCCAACGTACCTAATGCACACCTATAATCAATATAAACATTAATCTAAAACAAGAGGTGAGAATATCGTACACCTTTTATGACATTGGAGTTTTTATACCATAAGAGCACATCATAAGCCATCATACTTTATCTTACATACTTCCACTTTTTTCTCTTTTTTTTCAATTTTTTTTTTCTTTTTTGTTTTTTTTTTCACTTTTTTTCTTTTTTTTTCTTATTTTTTTTCACATCACACATAAGCTCTCTCTTTTTTAGCCATTCGAGACTGTTTCTTATACAAGTCATCCTGAATGCTTTATACACTCCTTTTAAGGTTGATATAAAGACAAATTATTCAGAAAAATGAATATATATCCTATAGGTGCATACTAAGACACATTGGCACATAAGAACCGGTTAATTAAGTCTGTTTAATTAAATGGGAACAATTATACTTCGTGCCTACTGGTACATCACATGATGAAATTATCTACCACATAGTATAATTATACAATGCACTAAATTAAATTAATCTTCCTAATTTCATTACAACAATACAAAGATTGGGTTATTTCAAATAAAATTGTCTCAGCTAAGTGCAATGCTTTCTGTCATAAAAATTGGCGTCTGAGCCATGCTAACAACTAAAGTATCACCTTGCGCGGGTGACGAATCAGATAGGTAAGCCCAGCATATGACTACCACCAATAATTATGCCAGTTCTCCAGCTCTTTTCTAAGGCTACCGTGCGCGGGTGGCGAGCCGAATAAGATCAATTCTAAATGTCCTAACCCAACTATTACATTACTATATTTCATATTATTTTATTCCAAATTTTTACTCAATCTAAGCAAAGGTAAGTAGAGAGAATTCAACCGGTGTGGTTTGATCATCTAATTACACATATGCCTAACTACATGCAAACAATCAAATCAATTTAATAACCAAATTTTACAATGGAATCGGGTGCACCTGATAATTATGGCCAAATCTTCTAGCTTGCTCCAATAAATCATCCACAAGCTAATCTTTAGAATCTGAAAACACTCAACAAACATATATGTAGAAGAAACTTCCACATCTAATCAGCACAAGACTCTTATAATGTGATGTAAAATTTTAAAAAATTTCAATTTTTCCCAAAAATCACATTTTAACCCATTTTGACCAAAATTTCACACAAAAAACATGTAACACATGTGCCACCCCCCTCAACTTAAAGCATTGAATTGTCCCTAATGCAAAAAACTTTAAATTGAAATTTTGGTTAAAAATCAATTTGACAAACTCACACAAAAAACAAAAACCTAACTCACTTTCTTAGGAATCACTGTTGCATGTAGCGTATGCAACAAGCCTTTAAACCACTCGGTAGCCCGACTGGACGAGTTTTGTCTCGTGAGGGTTTGTAGTGAACACACCCACAAAGTTCCACAAACCACGGGTTGCCTCCCACGAAGCGCTAAGTTTACCGTCTTCAGCCAGACATAACTCAAATGAGCTATTGAGACAGTTGGAGTGGTTCCAAGTAAACCACTTCCACCATTTCCATCTGATCACTCTCCAACTCAACATACGGCTTTAAACGATGTCCATTAACTTTAAACGGCTCTCCACCCACCATATTTTTTATTTCAATGGATCCGTATGGAGAGACTTGAGTCACTATGTATGGACCCGTCCATTTACTTCTCAACTTTCTAGGAAAAAGCTTAAGTATAGCATTGAATAACCAAACTTTTTGACCAACCAAAAAGGACTTCTTCGTGATGTGTCGATCATGAAAAGCTTTGGTTTTCTCCTTATAAATCCTAGAACTTTCATAGGCATCACGTCTAATCTCATCCAATTCAGATAATTGAAGTTTCCTAGAACTTCCCGCTTTCTCTAAATCCAGATTAACAGTCTTAATTGCCCATTCAGCCCTATGCTCTATCTCAACCGGTAAATGACATGCCTTGCCATATACCAACTTATACGGTGACATACCAATAGGATTCTTAAAAGTTGTCCTATATGCCCACAAAGCATCATCTAACCTCAAGGACCAATCTTTCCTATCACTACGAACGGTCTTTTCTAAAATTCGTTTAATCTCCCTATTAGATACTTCAACCTGTCCACTAGTCTGTGGGTGATAAGGGGTAGCTATCCTATGATTAACTCCATAGTGTTTCAATAATTTCCCAAATCTAAAGTTCTTAAAGTGAGAACCCCCATCATTAATTATAGCCTTAGGAATTCCATGTCTAGCAAAGATATTCTTCTTAACAAACTTAAGAACTACACTATGGTCATTGGTTCTAGTAGCCTCAGCCTCTACCCACTTAGACACATAATCCACTGCCACTAAAATATACACACTGCCATGGGAATTGGGGAATGGTCCCATATAATCAATACCCCACACGTCAAAGATCTCAACAACAAGTATGGGATTCATAGGCATTTGATCACGCCTTGAAATTCCACCAACTTGTTGGCAACGAATACATGCTTTCACAAAAGATTGGGCATCCTTGAATATAGTCGGCCAAAAGAAACCGCTTTGTAGGACTTTATGCCCAGTTTTCGTAGCACCAAAGTGTCCACCACATGCATAAGAATGGCAATGAGCCAATATGTCTATATGCTCATGGTCAGGAATACATCTCCTAACGACTTGGTCAGCACACACCTTATAGAGCTCCGGATCTTCCCAAAAATAATGCTTCAACTGGGAGAAGAAGTATTTTCTTTGTTGCTTGGACCAAAAATCCGGAAGCTTTTTAACAACTAGGTAATTAACTATATTTGCGTACCAAGGAACCTGAGAAACCTGAAATAAGCATTCATCCGGAAAGCTTTCCTTAATCACATCAGAAGGGTTGAACGGCGGAGGGATAATTCTAGACAAATGGTTGGAAACTACATTTTCTGACCCCTTTTTATCCCGAATTTCTAGATTAAATTCCCTTAAAAATAAAATCCACCTAAGCAACCTCGGTTTTGTCTCTTTCTTAGTCAACAAATGTCTTAAGGCACTATGATCTGAAAATACTATCACCTTAGAATGCCCCCAAATATATGACCTAAACTTATCAAGAGCAAAAACCACGGCTAACAACTCTTTTTCAGTAGTGATGTAATTCATTTGAGCTTCTGAAAAGTCTTACTAGCATAAAAGTCACAACGGGTTTCTTATCGACCCGCTGTCCTAGAACCGGCCCAGCGGCATAATCACTCGCATCACACATGATCTCGAAAGGCTTCGACCAATCAGGTGATTGTAGAATAGGGGCTTCTACAAGCTTTTGCTTAAGCATATTGAATGCTTTAAGACATGATTCATTAAATTCAAAGCGTGCATCTATTAAGAGTAGATTACAAAGTGGCTTTGATATTGCACTAAAATCTTTAATAAATCACCTATAGAACCCAGCATGACCAAGAAAAGAACGCACACCTTTGACGGTAGTGGGAGGAGGAAGGGTCGAAATTACTTGAACTTTGGCACGGTCAACCTCAAATCCTTTTTCAGACACAACATGCCCTAATACAATTCCCTCTCGAACCATGAAATGGCTCTTCTCCCAACTAAGCACCAAATTAGTTTTCGGTGCATCTTTTTAGCACACTTCCAAGCTGATTAAGGCAGCTTTCAAAGGATTGACCAAAGATGGAGAAATCATCCATAAATATCTCTACAGATTCTCCAACCATGTCAGAAAAGATACTCATCATACACCGCTGAAAGGTAGCCGGTGCATTACACAGGCCAAAAGGCATTCTTCGAAATGCAAATGTCCCATAAGGACATGTAAACGTAGTTTTGGCCTGGTCATCAGGATGGATGGGTATTTGATTATAACCGGAGTACCCATCCAAGAAGCAATAGAACTTTTTACCCGAAAGCTTCTCAACTATTTGATCAATGAAAGGTTGTGGGAAGTGATCTTTAGATGTGGCATTATTCAGCTTACGGTAATTTATACAAACTCTCCACCCAGTAACTGGTCAGGTTGTGAGCTTTTCCTCATTCTCGGTTTCCACAACGGTGATTCCGGCCTTTTTAGGCACCGTTTGAGTGGGACTTACCCATTTACTATCCGAGATGGGATAGATGATACCGGCATCTAACCATTTAAGAACTTCCGTCTTCACTACCTCTTTCATGTTAGGATTCAGACGCCTTTGCACATCTCTAGCTGGCTTAATATCTGGGTCCGTAACAATCCGATGCATACATAATGAAGGACTGATCCCTTTCAAATCTGCAATCGTCCATCCCACTGCTGCTTTGTACTTAGAAAGAACCTTTAGAAGTGCTCCCTCTCGTGATTCAGAAAGATCAGAACAACAATAACGGGTAACGTATTGTTAGGACCTAGAAAAGCATATTTGAGATTAGATGGCAAAGGCTTTAGCTCAAGAGTTGGAGGCACCTCCAAAGACAGATTCGTAGCCGTGTCAAAAGTAGAAGGCAAGGGCTCCACCTTATAAGACCAAGGTGGTTTTTGATGGTCCAAGGAACTGATCAAACACTCTTGAATCTCTTGAACTTCAGCAACATCAAGAATCTCCTCATTATCACCAGTTAGATATAATTCCAAAGGATCATCCTTAAGCATACGGTATGCATGCTTTTGAACTTCCTCATCAATCACATCTACTTGGTAACATTCATTCATCATAGGAGAATTCATAGAATTGAACACATTTAACCGTATCTTCTTATTACCGAATGCAATATCCATGGCACCAGTCCGACAATTAATCCTAGCATCTATCGTGGCTAAGAATGGGCGCCCAAGGATAATAGTTGGTTGAACATCTTTGTATTGTGACTCGGTGTCCATAACAAAGAAGTCAACTGGGTAATAGAAATCATCAACTTTCACAATAACATCCTCTAAGATACCTCTAGGAATTTTGGTAGATCGATCGGCTAAGGAAATAATAGTGTCTGTCTTATGAAGAGTTCCTAAGTCATACTTATCAACCAAACTAGCAGGAAGAATGTTAATACTGGCACCAAGATCAAGGAGCGCCTTCTTAATGGCAATATTTCCAACCACAAATGAAATCAATGGTGCTCCAGGATCTTTGAATTTAGGAGGAAGAGAGCTAGATAAGACTGCACTAACATGCTCAGTTAGGTCAATCTTTTTAGGCAAAGACGCCTTCAGCTTCCTCTTTTGGGTACACAAATCCTTTAAAAACTTGGCATACGCAGGAATTTGCTTGATAGCATCAATAAGGGGGAGATTGATTTTAACTTGCTTGAAAGTATCCCACATATCCTCAGCATGAGGACCCTTTTTAGCTAACCTTGTTGATGTCGATTTCTCCAAAGCCGTAGGGTAAGGTGTGCTGGACACACCACCCTTCTCAACTTCGGGAGATTCAGTAGCTTTAGGATTCGGTGTTGTTGGTTAAGGAAAATCATTTAACAAATCATTCACCAACTCAGAACCGGACTTAACATTATCAGAATTTTTACCTTCAACAATAATTTCGTCATCAGTGACGAAATCCTCGACATCAGGAGAATTTGGAATTCCCTTGTCATTGTTGTAGATTTTACCGTTTCGAAGAGATGTCACCATATTCACGTGCTCATTTCCATTTTTCTTGTGTGCGGGATTCATGGTGGGGTAGCTCGGTAGCCTTCCCTCATCTCTTTTGCTTAATTGATCCGCTAATTGACCAACATGTCTCTCAAGAGCTGCAATAGATTTAGTAGTAGTCTCATGTCTTTGATTAGTGACCTCAAATTTTCTATTAATCTCTTGATTGTTGGTAGACAATGAATCCATAAGCCTATCAAACTTTCGGTCAAGGTTCAAGAGACGGTTGTCATCTTGGCCTTCGCCCTGATTTGGATATTGTTGTTGTGGCCTATGATTGTAAGAATTTGGTTGGAAGTTAGATGAGTCGCCACCCTCATACCTTGGTTTATAACCATAGTGTATTTGTTGGGTATTATTATGGCGATTGTCTTCATCTTTCCAACGGAGATTGGGGTGATTGCGCCATCCAGGATTATAACTTTCAGAGAATGGGTCATTTCGTGGACGACCACCATAGACTCCATTTACCTCCTCATTTGGTGGTGCCCCCCAACTTTGACAATTATCAACAGAGTGACTTGGATCACCACACACTGAACACCCACTATGCGACACATTAGACACATTTGGCACACCTTTTCCTATATTTTTCAACAAAAGATCAACTTTCTTACTTAACTCGCTAATTTCAGAATTTGTGCCACGTTGGTTAGACACATAATTGGCGGAAGATGGGTGGTTGTTTCGATCCACTGAATCTTGGGTCTTGGAACCTTTGCTTAGTTTACAAAAAACTCTCATTCTTCCTCCATAGGTCGCGAGAAAAACATCCCCACTAGTGGCCATCACAAATTGTTGGTTGTTATAGTCCAACCCATCATAGAAGACTTCGACAAGATCCCATTTTGGAACATCGTGATGAGGGCATGTTCTTAATAACTCCTTAAGTCTATTAAATGCTTCATGAAACTGCTCGCCTGGGATTTGACGAAAGGATTTAATCTTATTCCTAATGGCAGCAGTTTTACTTATAGAATAAAATTCCTCAAGAAAAGCAGATTGCATTTCAGACCATGAGTTAATACTACCTGGCTCAAGAGATGAGAACCAGTCCTTAGCTTGATCTTTAAGAGAAAAAGGAAAAAGGTGAAGTCTTACCTCATCCCTGGTAATGTTATTAACCTGAAGTGTGTTAGCAATTGAGAAGAATTCTCGCAGATGTGTGTATGGCTCCTCATGACCTCTAAACACTGGCAAGATTGCTATGAGGTTCGGCTGGATCTTGAAGTTACTTGTAACCCCTTTAACCGGATCCGGATAAACGATAGGCGAGGGATCCTCGAAGATTCCCGGCCTGTAATAAGAATCAACACCCCGTGGTGGAGATTCTTCTCTGCTACTACTGCCGCTAACACCTCCGCCAACATCTTCGTCACCTGGCATTTCAGCGAAAAGCTCTGCTAAACCTGAAAAATCAAGATTAGTAGAAAACTGTCGAAACGTCTTCCTTCTTAACCTTGCACTTTTCTCAACCTCATGATCGTAAGCTAACGGTGATGTACGTCCTGATCTACGTGTGCGCATACACTAACCAGCACAGTCACAAGAAACAAACAAAACAAGAAACAAACAAACAAACAAGAAAAATAAAATCTTTTTGTATTTTTTTATTTTATTTAAGAAAAATATTAACAAAAACTTAAACGAAAAGCTCACTGAGTCCCCGGCAGCGGCGCCAAATTTTTGATCGACGTCGAAGTGTCGGTTAAAAATAACCTAATTACCTTATACTAGATAGAGTAAGCGGGTATCGATCCACGAGGACTATGTGGTTTTAGTTTAAGTTTTGGGGTGATCACTGATCAATAAAAGTTTTGGTTTTAAAATTTAACAACTAAAATACTTTTGATAATAAAAATGCTGATTAAAAATTAAAATACTTATTAAACTAATAATAAAGCTATAAAAATGTAATAAGGATGTAAACAATTAAAAGAAAAATGCAATTCCTTCCAGCTCCTAATATTTATGGTTGATCACATTTATGTATTATCGAAACTTTTCAATTTGTTTACAAAGATTATTTCGACTTAAAATGAATGAATTAACGTCGGCATTTATTATGTTTATCGATGACTCGCGATAATAAATCTTATATAAATCCAACCAATAATTATGTTTTAATAATTTATTTCGGTACAACTTATGTTTATTATACGACTATCTTTTTTTTTAACTAAATAAAATAAGTATGAATCGTTAACTAACAATAAATTGTCTCACACAAATAATTAAACATAATATTAAATCGATAAAAATAATTTATAAATAAATCATAAATCAATGTAATAAAAATATGATAATCCAAAAGTAATGATCAAACCATAAATAAAGTTACCAGAAGGAATTACAATAAAATTAGCCGGACATCGCGGTGCACTCGACCCGCATAATATAAACCATCACATTTATTAAATAATAAAGGAATCCTTTTTTTTCTTTTGCGACAGACTTCACAATTCTTATCCCACTTTTTGACGTCCTCTTTCTTTCTTCGCAATTCTCTCTATTTTTTTTCAATTCGGTTGTCAACCTCAGTATATATATTCTCCTTGCCGTCAACAATGCCCCTCCTCTTCTTTGTTGCAATTGATGTTTTTTTTATTGCTTTGTATTAAAATTGCGGCCCATAATCATCCCAAAGAACGAATGGATAATAATACTATAATGGGCCGAATATTTTTTCTTTCTTCTTTGTACACGTCCAAAGCAAAAGCTCAAATTAGCTTTCTTTATATTTTTTTCTTTTGAATGCTATAATAGGTTTGACCCAATTAAAAATAACCGCACGTCAAGAATTTCTCAAACGAAGCCCAAACAATTAAAAGATGACCAAAAATATTGTGATGCGCTCAAATCTTTTTCTTCAATATTTTTTCTTCATTTATCGGCGCTCACAATGTCTTTTCTCCAAAAAATTAATAAAGCGTCCATTTTTATTCCATTTCGCTCGTAACCTACATAATCACAAAACACATTAAAAGTACATGTAATAACGAAAAATAAATATACAATTATGCTAAATTAACATGCTATAAGGTGAATGCAAAATACACCAATCAGTCATCACTATAGGTGTCATAAATGGGAGTATAAAAAATTTGAGGCTCTAAGGGAAGGGATGAATTTATCACAAAATCACTTTGATTAGACTTTTCAATTCCAAAAGGATTAATAAAAATATCTTCATTATCATAATTAAGAACATCAATCATATTGACCGATTCTTTTCCATTTTATTTTGTTGTGATTTTTCCCATTTTAAAAACTTGTTGTTCATCCCGAACCCTAAGAATTAACTCCCCTTCGGCCACGTCAACTAAGGCTCTTCCGGATCGTAAGAATGGTCTACCAAGTATTAACGGAATACTAGGATCCATCTCATAGTCGACGACGACAAAGTCCACGGGAAAAGTGAATGTACCAACTCGAACAAAAACATCTTCGACAATACCAACGGGGTATGCGAGAGTTCGATTAGCTAACTCGAGAGTCATACGAGTCGGTACAAGGTCGGGTAATGATAATTGTTTCCAAACCGAAAGTGGCATAAGATTGATGCTAGCGCCGAGATCTGCTAAAGCCATACAACCATCGATTTGAGGAAACGAGCAAGGTAACACGAATCGTCCGGGATCTCCTAGCTTTTCGGGAAGCTCTTTGAGAAGAATCGCGGAACAATTCTCATTTAAACGGGTGTTCACAAGCTCAACCATTTTTTCTTTCTTATTAAGCAAATCTTTAAACATTTTGACAAATTTCGGCATTTGAGCAAGTGCTTAAATAAGGCTTATGTTAACATTGACGTAGGAAATCATTTTCAAAAAGTTAGAGACATGAACGTCATCTTTGGTGAGCACTTTAGCCTTGTCTAACCTAGAGGGATAAGGGATATTAGGCTTAGACTTTGAAGGTTGAGAAGGAGAAGGACTCGCTTCTTGAACAACCGTAGGGATAGGCTCTTTCGGCAATGAAGCACTAGTACTAGGAGTGGTAGTGGGAGGAATCACCGAAGGGGGAGTAGGATTACTCATTATGACCTCCGGGCCTTGTCTCTCCTTTATGGGCGAAGATATGGAAGGTCCCACTAAAGTGGCTCCACTTCGAGTATTGATAGCACTCACATTAGCACGAGGGTTAATCTCGGTATTGGATGGTAAGGCTCCTTGGGGTCTAAGGGCTTGAATCATTGTCAAAAATTTCTTATCGCTCGATTCTTGCATCTCTTTCATAATTCGCTCATGGTCGGTCAATTTTTGTAGAACCAAGTCCATTTGAGGATTATGCATATTCATTTGATTAAACCCTTGATTTGGAAAACCTTGATTAGAAAAACCTTGGTTTTGATATTGAGGTTGAAAACCGTTGTTATTATGAAAACCTTGGTTATTATTTTAAAACCCTTGATTTTGACCATTAAAATTCCCTTGATTTGCATTCCCTTGAAAATTACCCATTTGAGGACCTTGGTTCCTATTTTGGTATTGGGTATTTTGGGCGGGTGGGGGTGGTCTTTGCGGTGCTACAAAACCCGGGGGAGCCAAATAATTAGTACTTTTGTAAGACAAATGGTTAACATCAACATTCGGTTTAAATGGAACCCTTTCATTAGCATTAAAAGCACAAACTTGTTGTTGTTGATTATTGTAAACCTTATCACAATTGAAATATGAATGCGGTCCACCACAAGTTTCACACGTTTCACTAGTTTCTTTCAAGGCATTAACTTGACCATTTAGGGTTTCGGTTTTTAAAGCAAGTGATTCAACAAGCGAAGTGAGTTTATCAATTCTCTTGTCACTCTCACTAGAACTAGCACTCGTCATAGTGGCCCTAACACTTTTGGTTTGTACTTTAGCCTTGTTTTCAATTATGGCCCAAGCCTCGTTCATGGTTTTCACAAGAATATTGCCCCCCGCGGCACTATTAAGTGAGTCTTGGTCATTTAGAGTTAAACCATTGTAAAACGTATTAACTTGATGCACTTTGGTGAAACCGTGTTGTGGACATTTAGAGTAAAAGCTCTTTAAATTGATCCCAATACTCACTAAACGTTTCCCCATATTGTTGCTCAAAGGTGATTATTTCATTCCTTAAAGACGTGGTCCGTGATGGTGGAAAAAAATAGTTAATGAACTTGGTCTCTAAATCAATCCATGTTGTAATACTTTGGGGTGGTTCCTTATCAAGCCAAATCCGGGCTTGTCCCTCGAGGGAAAAAGGAAAGAGTTGCAAACGAATAGCCTCTTGTGGCACCCCATTGTATTTGACGGTATTAGCCAATTGTATGAAACGTTTGATATGAGCGTGTGGGTCATCATTAGTACGGCCTAAAAATGGTGTAGCGGAAACCATTTGAATAAAACCCGTTTTAAGTTCAAAATGATTTTCTCCAATATCCGGCACCACAATCGCGTCATCGTTTCCTTCAACGTGAGATTGTAGAATCTCAATCATTGGTCGATTATCCGTTGCCATCGTATTGTCGAAAGCTCGATTCTCGGGATCGGCTTGAATGACGGACTTTTTGTTTTTCTTCTTCTTCTTCTTTTTGGAAGAATTGGAAGAATTTGGTACACCAATCGGTATGTATGTATGCGCGCGAGTGCGCATACAATTAAAACTTTGGAATGAGGTAGGTGACCTCGGTCGACTTTGAGAGGAAAAGGATTTTCCCTCTCGAGGAGCAATATGAGAAAGCTACAAAAATATATACTTAATTACTACTTGAGTTGGCAAACCAATAATCGGTCGTCCCTCTCAATATACGCACAAGCAAGCGGGGAAACGAGGTGGCACAAAGCACTTAAAAACCTTTTTCCTTAGACGGCCTTTTATAGCGCGTCGCCTTATACCCACCTTATAGTTTGTATATGTCGAGTTCAAACGTCTTACTAGTATTTATCTATTTTGCCATTTTATTTCGTTTAGGATGCGAATACAATAGTTAGGTGATGAAATACCAACTAAGGCTTATTTGAAAAGTAGGTAAATTGTTGTGCTACGTAATATACTATAGTAAAAGAAAAATCTTTTTGTATTTTTTAGAAAAATATATATTCACAATAAAAACGAAAGAAATCGAACTAAGAAATAACACTAATACGTAATATTTTTGGTGTAATACTTTTACGAAAAAGTATTACTTTTGGATTTTTAATTTTTTTTATGGTGCAAATCTTAGGAAAGAATTTGCTTTTATGATTTTTTAATTTTTTTGTTTTTTAATCTTTTTGATTTTTTTGAAATTTTGATTTTGTGCAAGAAAATTAACGTTCAAAGCGAACGGATCAACAAAATCCAAACGTCTTCACAAAAAATCGTCAATCGTACGAGCGAAGCGGCAGCGGCGCCATTTTAATACTAAGATTTTGTAAGGCAAATCTTCAAAGAAATTATTGTTCGTTTTCCTCGACTCGACTCGAATTGATTTTCAATTAACGTAAGACTTAATTTGTTTTTGGTAAAATATATATTTTTTTTATTTTTAAACTAAAATCTATTTAATAATTTAAACTTTTTAATCTACTTTTAAACTATTTAAACAATGTTGAAAACCAAATTTAATTAATCTAAAAAATATATATATTTAAACTATTTTTTAAAAAAAATACTCTTGCTAAAATTTTAAATAAAAGTTGAAAACTATTTTAAACTAATTAAAAACTTTAAAACTATTTTAAAATGAAAACTAATTAAAAGTTATAAAAGTAATTAAAATTAAAGTATTTTTTTTATCTTTTTATTTTTTTATAAAAACTGAATTAAAGAAAATTAAAATAAAACTTTTAAATTAAGTAAACTAAAATTGTATTAAACTTTATAATAAATCTGCCAGCTATATTAAAACCCTACATTAAAAACTAGATGCAGAATAATACACAAATGAGGTGCTAGATGAGTTGGTTAAGGTTGCTGGCTTGTGAACAGAAGGTCGCTGGTTCGAAACCTAGCAGAGACACAATTTGTTAATATTAATTTTTTTTTTTGGTATTTAGGACAAACAAACCAAGTATGTTTGTTGTTTATATGCAGTATATCAGCAAAAAGTAAAAAGTAATACCTAATAAGAAATAAACTAAATCAATACCTTAATAAGCAAACTAGTAAAAAGCAATACCTTAATAAGCAGTAATATAAGCAAACAGTAAAAAGCAATACCTTAATAAGCAAACTAAATCATGCAATATATTTAAACCGCAATTAAAAAAAACCAATAAGCAATATACCAAATCAAATAAGCAATAAACTAATAAGCAGAAACCAAATAAGCAGAATCTGATCACTACACGCACCAAGCAGACTGAAATATCATTAACCGAAAATAAAACAAATCCAAATAAACTAAATAAACTCAATCTAAAAATAAAACAAGTAGCAGATCCAAACAGACATTATATCCAAAAGCAGATAAAACTTAAACATAAACTGAATCAAATAAGCAATAAAAAAAACAGTAACAAAATTCAACAGTAACATAAACCAAAAAAATAAGCAGATATAAACTAAATTAAAACTTAAACAAATTAAAAATTTGTAAATAAAAAGAGAGTAGAAACCTTTTGTCGAAATCCGTTGGGTCGAAGGGTGAAGCGCTGAGCCCCCTTTGATATCGAAACCAAACACCACCTTGAACATCAACAGCTTCGAACCAAGATGAACCTTCGAACCACCAAACAGCTTTCGAACAGTACTTTAATAATCTCCCAGTGGGGGAAATTATTCACACTTTTTTTTTACTTTTTTTTTTAATATTTAATCGAAATAAACACCAACAGTAATAAAGAAACACAAATTAAAGATGAAGCTTTGACAGAAATTAACGGAGACTTAAAGTAATTAAAATAAACTTTTCATTAATTAATAAAAGAGTACATTAACTGGAAATTAAAAATTACAATATTAAACCTAAACTAATTTTGCAAAAATTAAAATAAAGAAAAAGTGCTAATTAAAATTACAGATATGAGGGTTTTTATAGGAGAAACCCTGGAAAACCTTCTTCTTAGCTTCAAAGGTAAGCAATTAATCTTGGCCACATATTCATCTTCTCTTTCTTCCCTTCTCATCAAACGGCTGAAAATAACTCTTGTGCCACGGATTGCCCTCGTGGATGGAAGATGTGTTTGTTGTGTTTGTTTAGGCTGAGGTGGAGGATAGGATTGGTGGATATTAGATGGTGATTTGTTTAATCCAATCAAAACAAAGGATGAGTAGCCACGTTGGATTAATTTGAGGACCACCAGTTGGTGTTTGCTCCGAAAAAGATGGGGATTTAATCCCCATCCGTGTGAATCACTCGTATAGAATAAAAGCCCCAATTATTTGAGTGGTAATTTTGGTCTAATGGTAAATTAGGGTTTATGTAAAATGGTGGCTGTGTAAAAGATGGGAGAGAGAAGAAGGTGGGTAGTTTGTTTCTTGTTTGTAACGAAGTGAATGGGGAGGGGTTGGGTAAATAAAACAAGACGTTTTATTTATTGTGTGTTGTGAATGAAAGTTACACGTGGGGTTGAGCTGGGATGTATTTGTTGACCATTTCTTTTGACCAAGTGAAACATTACACCGTTCCATTGTTTGGTTAATTTGGGCTTGGCCCAATTTGTATACACTTAACCAAAATTCATGAAATAATACTTGGGCTTGGGCTCATTTGTTTAAACATCCGTATGTTGCAAAAGTTTATTGGCCTTGATCCATATAGTTCAATTTTCCAAATGGGCTTGTGGGCCCAATAAGCAAATGTGGGACCCACAAGGCCCATTAAACTCAAATAATATTAAATCCACTAAGAACGAGCTCGATTTTGGCTTTGTCGATCTTTTCTTCAAAGTCGTATTGAATTAGCCGGTTTTCGTGATCTTTGGCAAACTTTTTGGTCTTTGACTTTGTCTTCGTCTGTTTTTGGACTTTTCTTCAACATTTGACCGTGAAATCCCGTCCTTTTGATCATTTGTACCTATTTTAACACAAAAACACAAAACCACGCGTAATTCCGACTTTTATGATATTAAACACATGATTAGGTCTTGTTTTTCCTTGATTTTAGTGGCAAAAGGATAAGTGTTTACACACTTATTACCTCTCAACATAGAAGTTCACATCCCGAGCTTCAAGGTCAGACTTCTGGACACGTAAGTTCAGGACTCGCGCTTCATTGCACTGTCAGCAATCTCATCGTTACAACCATCGGAACGGGACTTGGAAGTTTTATTTGGGCCAATTTATGATGAATATATGGAGGGTCCTTCGTCATTTAGTGTTCCTCATAATTCCCCGGCTACACCTGCTACGGTAGTTCAAGAATCTTCGATTGCATCTACACCAACGACGTCTACTTCTGCACCATCTACGTCAATCTCAACTATATTGCCTCCAAATATTCCAACCACTTCTCCGACTACTGACACAACTCAACAACATTCTCAGAAAATTCCTAATCATTTTCATCTTCAGAATGAAATAATTGCTGAAAATGCAAACAATGCGATGCTCAACGAACATGAGTTTGTTTATCCATTTGCGGCTTCCACAAGTACTACTCAACCTTCAACATCATATGTGGATCCGTCGAGCTTGAATCAAGTTTCTCATACACTTCCACATGAACACAAATGGACTAAGAATCATCCTTTGGTTCATGTGATTGGTAATCTCTCACGACCAGTCTCAACACGAAATCAGCTATGTACCGACGGTGATATGTGTATCTATGCACTATCAGTCAGCACAATGGAACCAACAAGTGTTAAAGAAGAATGATTGACGCATCATGGATTGAGTCTATGCAAGAAGAGCTGAATCAATTCATCCGGCTTGATATACGGTAGTTAGTACCACGCCCGGACAATATCAATCCGCTTACCCTGAAATGGTTATTCAAAAACAAGATGGATGAGGAGTAAATGGTCATTAGGAACAAGACTCGGTTAGTTGTGAGAGGTTATAAATAGCAGGAGGGAATTGATTACGCTGAATCCTTTGCCCCGGTTGCTAGGATGGAAGCTATTAGGATTTTCTTGGCATACGCAGCACACAAATCGTTCGCTGTGTATCAAATGGACGTGAAGACGGCTTTCTTGCATGGGCCGTTAAAAGGAGATGTGTACGTATGTCAACCTGAAGGTTTCATTAACACCGATCATCCAAGCCATGTCTACAAGTTGAAAAAGGCAATTTATGGTTTGAAACAAGCACCAAGGGCATGGTACGACGAATTATCATCATTTCTTCTCAAAAATCACTTCCGCAAAGGAACCATTGATCCAACGTTGTTCATCAAGCACTACGGCAACAACGTCTTGGTGGCTCAGGTCTATGTAGATGATATAATATTTGGCTCTACAAAACCAAAATATTCTATATTATTCGTCGACCTTATGAAAAGCCGATTTGAAATGTCCATGATGGGGGAAATGACGTTCTTTCTTGGTCTCCAAGTTCACCAACCCCCCGGTGGTATTTTCATATATCAGTCCAAATATGTGCTTGAGATTCTAACAAAATTTGGAATGGAAAACTATGATACAATTGGTACTCCAATGGACACTAAACACAAGATTGATTTGGATAAGAAAGGGACATTTGTAGATGTTACAAATACCGAAGTATGATCGAGTCCCTTATGTACTTAACCTCAAGCAGACCGGACATTATGCATGCTACTTGTTTATGTGCTCGGTATCAGGCTAAGCCAACCGAGAAGCACCTCAAGGAGGTTAAAAGGATCTTTCGTTATTTCCGGGGAACCATTCACATGGGTCTCTGGCATATGAAGGATTATGGTTTTAATCTAACTAGTTTTTTAGATGCCGACCATGTAGGGTGTCATGATACATTCAAGATCACTTTCCGTGGAGCACAATTCGTAGGCGAAAAGCTAGTGAGCTGGTCCTCAAGAAAACAAGATTGCACGGCGTTGTCCACCGCGGAAGCAGAATATGTGTCTCTATCCGTGGGTAGTGCTCAAGTCCTTTGGATGAGAACATAACTCAGGAATTATGGCTTTCACTTTAATAAAGTTCCTATTTATTGTGATTCACAATTAGCCATGGCCATATCATGCAATCCGGTCCAACACTCTAAGACCAAGCAGATTGTTGTCCGATTCCATTTCATAAAGGAGCATGTGGAAAGAGGAACGATCGAGCTGTACTTTGTCAAGACGGACTACCAACTAGCCGACATCTTCACCAAAGCTCTTTCTCAAGACAGATTTGAATTCTTGGTTCGTCAACTTGGTATGCGTAGTTTCACTCTAGATGAACTTGAACGTCTTGCACATTCGCAGTAATCTTGTATATATCTTTCAGAAAATCAAAATACAAAACTATAAAACCTATAAAAACAAAATAAAAAATGAGAAAATCTTTCAAAAATACCAAAAATATTCTTCTCCGACATGTCTCTCAGCATTGATAATATGTACGTACTTATAAATTTCGCTCAATAACGACACGGGTACGTACATAAAGTTCGAATGAGAGTTCAAATGTGTTCAAAACATGTCTTTTCTACTTTCTTCTCATAATGGCTTATAGTCACATGTCAGACTATAACCCAGTCCCCAAAGAAAGGAAAGTCTTTGACTTATCCTCAACAACAAGAAATTAATTTTTCTCTGTCATGGGCTTATATCAAAACATTCAATGTTTTAAGCTCATGAACACAAGGAAAATGTTCATTTATGTACATTATTCCTTAACAACGGGAAAGTAAGTTTTCTCTGGTTTTTTAGCACAATTTTTCAAAGTATTTCAAAACTGTGTGCTCATATACTCCCCTAATTTTAATTAGAATTTCTTTTCGAGGGAGAGTACAAACTTTCATGCAACATTATTCTCTCCATGTTTCATCACTAGTTTCACAAAAATTTCAATGTCATGCAATTTTTGAGGGGGAGAATAGTGATTAAAATGGGTTATCTTGGATAAGATCTTTGATATAAGTGCTTTCTCTTCCTAATATGTGCAAAAACCTTTCCTTTTATGATGCACATATGTAGGGGGAGCGTTTTGGTGATACAAAAAACCTTCAAGGTGTAAACACTGATTTCATCAACACCTTGATTGCTTTTTCAACAGGTTTTTCTGGTTACAATATCTATACCCTTCAACACATTAATTCACGATGATATTGGTGTCAAAAGGTGGTTAGGTATTCGTCCTATGATCCAACCAGAACCGGAGGGATCTTCCTAGGGACAATCCATTAGAATTTAGATGTCCTTAGGAAAGATGGAGTAGTTGAGT
Organism: Glebionis coronaria; assembly: GCA_025667525.1. Lineage (NCBI taxonomy): Eukaryota > Viridiplantae > Streptophyta > Magnoliopsida > Asterales > Asteraceae > Glebionis > Glebionis coronaria. Next base: position 183,511,352 of record CM046880.1, on the reverse strand, counting down.
GTACGGGAAAAATGCCGACTAATGACTTAAGCTAGCACTGGAACAATCACAACAAGGTGCTAGTTATGATGTCTTGGTAAGCATTGAAGGGGTTGAAGAATGAAAAGGAAATGTAAGGATAATAGGTGTAAAGAAAGAAGCCCTCCATACAACTTAGGCAGAAACCGGGTCAATACATCTATTATCATAATCACTTTGATGATTTCTGATACTGAAGACAAAGCATCATGGACCTAGTGATGCAATGCACAACCCTTCCCAGCCTACTCAAGTTTCTCTCAAAAGAAGTTTGTTTTATTGTCACGGAGTTCAACTCATTTTTATCAACTTTCTCACTCCGAGATAGTAGATATTGAAAAGGTGGCAGTCTGCTCCAGCCTCCGATCACCAAATAAACGTGCACTTATAGTGTCTAGAACCAACGAGATTCATCAAAAAATATCATTAGGACACTTATTACATATATCAATTGTTGTTCATAATTAGAACACAAGCGATAATTTACAGAGTCCTACGCTCTATCCTTGTGATATTGCCAGAACATTCAGAGTGATACTCTTTAGTATTCACAGTGATGAATGGAAATCCTTCCAGTGTTAACATCAAACAGCACTGCGGTAGGTCATGTGTAAGATTCACTTGAATTGAACATATGTGAACTGGAAAGCAACAGTGGTTTGATTCTTTTGTGACTCAAACTCATTCCAGGTCTCGACACAATATCTTTATGAGCGTGCCAGAACATTCAGAGTAATACTCCTGAGTATTTACAGTGATGAATGGAAATCCTTCCAGTGTCATCATCAAACAGCACTGTGGTAGGTAACTTGTGAGATTCTATTTGAATCAAACTTATGCCAACTAGAAAGCAACAATGGTCTGATTCTTAATTGAATAAAACTTGTTCCAGGAAACTGAATTGACTACTTAATCAGCAAAATGGAACTGCTTGATTCACTCTTTACTATGAACTATCTTTCAAGATATTCAAGTACTTAGAACGGCTACCACAGTCGTAAACCCTGTCAAGGAAGTTCTTTGAACTTACCTAATCACAGGTACAGTATTCGTACTGTATAATGGGAAACCGTAGGAATGCAAACGGTGGTGTAATTTCAAGAGTCGTAATTTAAGACCACATGCTCATGTAACTGAAGAAAGCTCAAGAACATCTAAAGACAAAGACTTTCGCTACTTTGATGATCAAGGGAGATTGTTAACAAGCTTTCATATTAAATCAAAGTTTGAGTATGTGGGGAAAGACACAAGAACACAAGATGGAAATGTTTTAAGATCAAGTCAAGGCAAAGATCAAAGATCCAAGATCACAAGTCATGAAAGGAACTATGAAGGAACTCTCAAGACAGCGAGCTTCAAAGTCAACTACATCAAAGAATTGAAGTCACATATTACATGACCACCCCTTAGGGGGAGATTGTTAGAAGTATTTAAAGTAATGGTCATATAATATACCGTTGCGAAGATTGTGGAAAATGCTACATAATGGTGTTGAGAGTTCTAGTTTAATGTTATGTATGTAACGGGAATTAGTCCCGAACACTCAAATGAGGAAGACCTTCTATACTTTACACTTGTAGTATAAAAGGCCCCTGGCACCTCATTTGAGGGTGTGTGTCTTCCATTTCATAGATTGTAGAGAGAGAAACATATGTCTTTCTCTCACTAGGAATTCACAACCATTTTTGTTCTTCTCTTTTATTCTTCTTAATCTAATCTTTCTTTTTGGTTTATTCCATGATGTTATTCGTATTGGGTTAAGTCGTGTGCATAAGTATTATAAAGAGTCACTATCCAATGAAGACGTTTTGAAGGAAAATTTCAAGATTTATTCGAACCATTTATTTGATTTTGATGACACCTACATCTCTAGTGAGGTGAATCCTCTCTTTGAAGAGGGAATTGAGGACATTGATAGCTCCGACTCTCTTGTTATTGATGAGCATTCATTGTTAGCCATTCCACCTCCCATCATAGAGGAGGTGGAGATATTTGACCCTACCTTCCTTTTGATTCGGTCTGGAGAGGTGACGCGGGTGGTGGATATTTCTTCTGATATTTCTAATATTATGTTGCCACCCTGTCCTATCACGTGCATGCCCAAGCGGGTGATGTATTGCTTTTACTCTCCTCATTTCATATCGGGGAATGAGGATGAGTGTTTTGATCCTGGAGGAGACGTTGATGTTTCTTTTACTTGTGATGTTTTACCGGTTACCCCATCGACTCTTGCTTTGAGTTTCTATCAAGTGTCCTCGGGTGACACTTTGATATCTTTTTCTCCCACCCTCCCACCCTTGGCGAAGACGAGTATTCTTAAGGATCACCTTTATAGCTATTTCTCGTATGTTATAAGAATCCTTCTGCTTTTCTTCACTTATACTGTGGATTCTTCTTCTTTATTCTCATCCGGTAATGAGGATAAGATTTTTGACCCTGGCATATCTGTTTTGAGCCAGCGGTGATTCTCTTGCTCCCCCATGGACCATTTAATTCGGGGTCGAGTCAGGCTCGTGACTCGGTTAACAAAAACAAGTGCTTCTCGGGAGGCAACCCGATGATTTATCTATTTTATCTATTTTCTAACATAAGTGTAGGGGCGTGTTTCTCTCCATGTGTGCTTGTTGGTATTTTTTTGTGCAGGGTTCCCTTTGATCGAGAAGACTTTCATTTCATACCGGGGAATGAGGATGAGTGTTTTGATCCTGTAGGACACGTTGATGTTGCTATTACTTGTGATGTTTTACCGGTTTCCGCATCGACTCTTGCTTTGAGTTTCTATCAAGTGTCCTCGGGTGACACTTTGATATCTTTTTCTCCCACCCTCCCACCCTTGGCGAAGACGAGTATTCATAAGGATCACCTTTATACCTATTTCTCGTATGTTATAAGAATCCTTCTGCTTTTCTTCACTTATATTGTGGATTCTTCTTCTTTATTCTCATCCGGCAATGAGGATAAGATTTTTGACCCTGACATGTCTGTTTGAGCCAGTGGTGATTCTCTTGCTCCCCCATGGACCATTTAATTCGGGGTCGAGTCAGGCTCGTGACTCGGTTAACAAAAGCAAGCGCTTCTCGGGAGGCAACCCGATGATTTATCTATTTTATCTATCTTCTAACATAAGTGTAGCTGCGTGTTTCTCTCCATGTGTGCTTGTTTGTATTTGTTTTTGTGTGCAGGGTTCCCTTTGATCGAGAAGACTTTCAGAGGGTTGATGTTGTCGTTTTCCATCATCTACTTCATTCAGTCTCCGATCGATCTTCATGTATATATCAGGGGAGTACTCGGTTATCATTATTATCTATACATATATGATTTTGTTCTCCTTCTTACACTTGGAATTCTAGCATTAGCCTTTTGTGTTCTTAAGTGTAGGGGTAGCACCTTATCACTTTTGAACATTGAGGCCAATGTTCGGTTCTAAGTGTAGGGGGTTTATATCATACTGATCATATTCATGCCTACTTGTTTGCCCTCTTGCATCATATTTTGATCAAATGTGTGTTTGTTTTTTTATTTTATTTTAATTAAAAATAATAAAACGTTTTTTACCGTGCGTGATTGACTTGTCCCGTAGGCTAGAACAAAGGAGATCCTGACTCTGCCTGAGTTTTGATATGGCTGCTCCCTTAACTTTTAGACTAAGCTTTTAGGAATTGTGCAAATGAAATGCTAAACGTGGAGTAGTTGGTTCTCTTTAGAGCTTATATGAGTAACCTGTGGCTTTTCCTCCTAGATTATAACTAGATTAAATAAGTGTGTTTTGTTTCAAGCCTTTGATATAGATTCCTAGTTCAACTTTTTATTTAAATTTGAGTGAAAGCATACTTTCTTAATAATGTTGCGTGAATAAATATGTTGAAAAAAAAGAGAGAAAAAGAAAATCGAAAAAAAAAATTTTAAAAACAAGAAAAAGAAAAAAAAATGAAAAAAAGAGAGAAGAAAAAATGTTCAATGGAGTTAGAAGAATCGAGTGAATGAATAAGTGTTTTTTGTTGCTTTAATTATAATTGTGAGAAACTTGGTTTTTCTAAAATTTAAATCCAAAGTTGAACTAGAATTCGTCGATTTTTTATAAGAGTTTAGACGGTAATAGAGAATGTAGAAGTCAAAGGTCTCGTGAGCTCCGATACTATTCTCGAGGGTGTGAAAACCTAGCCTCCTAAGCTTTGCTAAAGGACAAGCTGAGAAGAAAGTCGCTACATGGAGTGTTCTCACCTTTGAATCTTCATTCTCTAATTACCGTCGTTGTTTTTCATCTAAGTATCTTTTATTAGCTTAGCGATGATTTCAAGATCTTTGATTTCAAAATCCCGCCGATCCCGGTACTATTCTCCGTGGGGTGTCAAAAGCCCGGGCACTTAACCAATGAGTTGGGACGTCCCAAGAAGAAAGCCGCTACATGGGAAAGGCCATTTTTGAATCTTAAATCTCGTCATTTTTGGTGAGTCTAATATCCCACTTAGATGATTAGCAACCATATTGAATATCGATTTGAACGATCAAAAATTTGAAAATGAACACACTTGCCTAGTCTTTTATAATTATAGGAGTAAAAAGTTATATTTACATAGGTTATTAGTATAAGTAATGTTAGCATTTTGCTATAATGTTTGCACAAGGAATCATAGCTTAGTTGGGAGTAATAAAAAGAGGATGACGATATTTATTCCATGGAGACACCTAGTTTGCGTGTTTCCCGTTCTATGATTCTTATACCTTGAATAAAAAGTCGAGCATGGCGGGTCATAATGAATTTTTATTTTTATTGTATTAACAAACCAATTTCGAATAAAGTGGTTTTAATTTGTTTTTGTACTTAACATTTGTGATAATAGTTGCTTGGAGGCAAGCAACGTTTAAGTGTAGGGGTGTGTTAAATACGTAATTGTTCGTGTTTTTAGTGATAATACCCCTTCGTTTATGGCATAAAAAATAGAAAAAGTGTACTTTTAGTGCATATATCGTTTAAAATGTGTTATTTATTAATGTAGGTACGGATATGAGGGAACGAACAAAAACGAAGCTAAAATGACAAAAACGAGCACGAGGAATGAAAAGAGCACGGGAAATCGAGTTTGACGGTGCATTCGTGTTTTATTGGGTCGGCCCGACACTATTTAAATGGGTCGAACCGACCCATTAATATATCAAACAACCCAACTCAGGCCTAGCAGCATTAAAAAGACACGCAGCCCAAAGCAAGGAGCAAAAGCCCATTAATATACGAAAGATCAGAATTTTGTGCTAAAAAGGAGACGCAGCGATGAAAAGGGATATACTCTCATTTTTATTTACTTACTTCCTTTTGAGATAGGATATAAAAAACGCAGCAAGCATGAAGCAAAAGTCCACTCTTGGCATAATTGGCGCAGGGGCAACAAGCATGAACCAAAAGCCCACATGGCCCAATGGAAAAAAAAAAGAAAATAGATCAGCTTGGCCTTGGCGTACAATATAAGCAGTGAACAAACAGATCATCATATTATATACTTCCCTGCGTCTTTTTCACATTGCATAGGTTAGGATAGGATAATTTCTTTTCTGTTCCATTTTTTGTTCTTTCTTTCTTTTAATAACTTGTCACGCAGCTTTAAGATTTTATTTAAAAGACATGTTTTGTATTTGGAAACACGCAGCAACATTCCATTTTGGTTAGATCTTCACTTCTTTAATATTTATTTTTCCTGCGTTAGTTTAAGGATAGAATGTGCATCTTCAATTTTTTATTTACTTCCCTGTTTAATTATGTATTCCCTGCGTTTGATTTGTTGAATATAGATCTTATCCTCACTTTTTGTTTTTTACCCCTGCTTTTGTTTTTATTATTAGATAGGAAATCCTTCCTTTATAACTTCTTTTTAATGCGTCTTGTTTAAGGAGTATATCAAACATTCTATCTTTAATTTCTTTTGTTTTAATAGATAGAGAAATACATGCATTCTTATTTTCCAGATCCTCATTTTAGTTTTATTTTTTTCTATTGGCTGCATTTTTTAGGAAAAGATTAAGCTATTTTCATTCCATTTAAATACTCACTTTACTTTTAGATCTTACTTGCGTTTTTTGTTTTTAGCTAGGATAGGCTTCCATTTTTTAATTATTACTTTGTTAGGATTAGATAATTACTTTACATACTACTTAAAAATATTTTGAGGTAGAATAGTTTTTAACAGATTTTTTAATGCAGTTTTAATAATAAGTAATTTTTAGTCAAAAATAGTATTTTAAATATTTTATGAATTTAGATTTAAAAAAAATAATTTTTATAAAGTTTGAAAATGTCGTTTAGCTTAATTATCATTAACGTTTTATGTCTTATTGATTCTCGGCGTTTTCTTCCACATTACGTTCGGTTCTTCATTTCGGTAACCATTCCCTTTCTCTCTTATTCTCGTTTAAATATTTTAATGTCATTCTTGTTTATTAACTGTTTGCTTGCTCCCGTAGATAGTTTAGGATTCTCTCGCTGTTTCATCCCCGTAGTTTGATTAAGATTTCCTTTTGCTTCCTTTTAGATTAGGATTGTCGTTAGTTTTAATCATTTAGTTTAGATATAAAAAACAAAATCTCTTTTATTCAAGCATCAAACTTTAGACATAAACGCGGTTTTCATTCACGCTTCACCGAAACTACGATAACCTTTCGGGTGTACGAAAACGACTCAATCAATCCGCCTTTTAAACCCACTAATAGACTCATCATATTACGTTTATAAATTTGAAAATCAGTATTATAATTTATCTAACTATGCCTGAAGTCCCCGAGAGTCGACCCAAAATCAACCATAATTTCGGATTGTGCCGACTTGCGTCTCCCGGTACACGAATACCAAAACTAGTATAACTTTTGACTCGAAATGAGTTAGAAGCTCTATCTTATACCAAAACGAGCGTCTCGGAAAACTCTACAACAAAATAAAATAATCTCAGCCTATGTCAAATCTTAAACCCACGAAAAACAGCCTAAACCCACTGATGTAATATACACTTTTACAAATCATTGAAAAACATCATTTTGACCCAAATCTACCATGATCCATTCCTCTACTATTACTCTAGTATCAAGCCCACCAACCAAACACTCCCATACCACTTGCATGACAAATTTAACAAAAACCCAAGATCAAAAATACAACTTTTTAATATCAAAATATGAAGATCATAGCAAAAACAATACATGCAAGATGATCAAAACCTATACCCACCATAAAATCACAACAACTTAAAATCTTGATGCACGTATGAAATTCTTGTATAGATAGAATCATCATAAGATTTTAAGAGTTGATCTTAATTTAGTTTTAAGAGATTCATGGTGAAATTAAGATTTTAGGGGTGTTTTGGGGCTAGGGAGTGGCGGCAAAAAAAATGGAGGAGGAAGAAGATGGTGAGAATTTTTTATAAACTTTGTGTAATGTATGTGTTTTGGTAAAAAAATTGCTTATATATGTTGGTAGTGGAGGGACCAATATTACCAAGTTTAAAACCTTTGGACTTAAAAACAATTTACTAGTTTAAAGGGTAGAAAATGACTATTAGTAAATATTGAAAATATTTACGGGGCTCGGGTTTTGTAAAAATACTTTTCAAAAGATACAATGCATCATAAATATGATTTTAGAATTTCCCGACACGACTTAACACATAATTAAAACGACATCATCGAAAATATTAATATCGAAACAATAGATAATAAAATGTAAAGTTTTGGGCATCCGTCGGTATCGCGGTCACTAGGAATTCTCGTTGTACATTGATTTTGATTAAACTCATTGTAAAATGCATGCGGATGATTTTAAATCAAAAACTTTGATTTAAATTAAATATGTAAAAATAAAATAAGAATTTTATAATTCCAGATAAAGTATTTATCAATGATCAGAAAATACTTGAAAAGTATAATTTATTAAAATTATCATGATCTCATGATTTACATATGAGAATACAAGAAACGTAATACCTTGGAAAATTCAAGAAGCACGAGTAAAAGAATAAAATAATGTTGGGAAAGTACGGGTTCTTACATAAAGTACTTGAGTTTTAACTTGGTATAGGATACTTAGAAAAGTTAATGAATTTGATGGATGGTTTTGTTGATATTACGGCAGAAAAGAAAGAAACAACAAGGAAAGATATTTGACATCTAGCTTTCAACGATAACAATGGAAAATTATTTAGTGTCTTCGTCAAGACACCAAGTCGTTTGACTCATACACATTTAGGCCACCTCATGGTGAGGTGATATACATATGTGATTATGTTATAAAGAATGACAGATTTATCGTACAATATAAAAGCGGGTATTATCGAAACCCAATATTTTAAAAGTCACGTAATTTAAAAAGTTACACGTAAAACACGAAAAATAAACACTCAATATAAAATAAAAATATAGACATTCGGAGAACATTTTTATTTCAATATATAAATGAAGGCTTATTATTTAATAAACGTTAACGCGTCAAATAAACGAATGAAACTTTAAGGTTTAACGTATATTACAAAAAAAATGCTCGTAAACCGAAATATTAAACAATGACAATAGAAAATATTTATATGTCATAAAGAGAATTAAATATCGACACCTAACGTATTCCTTGTCGGTTATAATCCAAAAGACATTCTTACGCTAAGTTTCAAGCCTAACATTCCTGGTTAGCCGATAATTTAAAATTTCTCAATGAAGTAAATACATAATACGTAATAGTCGAGATTAAAATAACCACCTGAAATTGACGGATTGTCACAACATCACCACCTAACAGGGATCTTCGACTCTAAATATCAATTCGCTTTATTTCGCGTCTTCTCGTTGAAGTCATACAAATGAGGATATTCCTTCCACATTTGATCATCCCTTTCTCAAGTGTATTTTGGTCCTTGTCTCGAGTTTCATCGGACTTTGACAATAGGAATTCGAATTTGACTCAATTGCTTAACTTTCCTATCCATAATTTTGACAAGTTCTTCGATGAAATTCATCTTATCGTCAAATATTATTTCGTCAAGAGGGATAATTATATCTTCGTCTGATAGACATTGATTTAGGTTCGACAAATGGAAGTTATGTGAATTCCTTGTAGCTCTCGAGGTAATTCAAGTTTGTATGCCACCGAGCCCACTCTCGATATTATCTCAAGTGGCCCAACATAACGGGGCTTAACTTCCCACATTTTACAAAATGTATAATACCTTTCCATGGTGATACTTTCGGCATAACTTTGCCACCTACCTCGAACTCCAAAGGTTTTCGCTTCACATCATCATAACTTTTCTGTCTACTACGAGCGGCTAACAAACGATTCTTAGTTTCAACGATCATTTGGTTATTTGAATGAAATGAGTAGATTTAGTCACTTGGACAACGATGACCCAAATTGAATGAAGTCTAAATAGAGTTTTCTGAAGCTTTGCAATGAAATTCATTGTAATTAGCTCCCACTATCATATACAAATTTCTTGTTTTTGAGGTAATGTTGATGGCTTTTGGTATTCAACATTGACTTTAGCACATGCCAAACATTTACCAACATAAGTCGCAATATCCGCTTTCATGGTTTGCCACCAATACAACTTATTCAAGTCATGGTTAATTTTGTCTGATTCAGGATGTATGTTCACCATGATATACTTTATATTTACAATAACTTAGAACATTATCAATGAACATTATCACAAATTTATCAAGATACGGTTTTTACGCGCGATTCATGAAATGCATGTATACTGCGGGTGCATTGGTCAGTCCATATGGCATTACTTAGAACTCATAATGTCAATAATGATTTCTAAACGCAATAATTGGAATATCTTCCTCGCAGATGCGAAGTTGATGATAACCAGGTCGTAGATCAATTTTCTAATAGACACTAGAAACTTGCAGTTGATCAAATAAGTCCTCCATCCTCGGCAAAGGATATCAGTTCTTGACCAACAATTTATTTAGTTCTCGATGAAACGATCCATCTTAGTTTTTACGAATAATACTGGAGCTCTCTATGACGACGAGCTCGATCAAATAAAACCTTTATTTGATAGCTCTTGCAACTGCACAAATAATTACTTCAATTCGGATGTGTTAAATGATACAACGCACATGCCACGGGTGCGGCACCAGGAATTAGATCGATTTGGAATTCTATTTGCCTTGGGGGCGGAAGCCCGACAAATCTTCCGGAAAGACTTCAAGATAGTCACGAATGACTGAAACATATTTGACTCGCTTCTCCTTTGATTCCTTCTCCGACACTTGAGCTAGGAATAATTCACAACCTCTTTCGATATACTTATGAGCTTTAATGCACAAAATGATTCTCAGTTGAGAATTATTTTTATCACCAGCGATAACTAAGGTCTAGTTACTTAAAGGAATCCTAACTTTTTTATTTTATTTTTTTATTTTACCTTTAGTTCCACACGCTCCTCCTCCAGAACCATCTACACCACAGAACCACTTGCTTCACCCGAACTACCAGCCCACTAGAGCCACCAGGTCCATCATTCATGTTGGCCATGAATTTATTTAAGGATGCAACAACTTGTGCAATAATAACTTGGCGCATAAGTGCTTAGTCCTATTTTTGACGGCATGATTCTAGTATAACGCAAATCATAATGAGTATTCATTCAAAGATTTCATTATAAAAAAAGAATAATTATAAGGAATAAAGGGATTAAATGGAACGAATGATTATAGGAAACAATCAAGGAAAGATAATAATTGAAGGATGTAAATTTAGGAATCAAAATATAGTCATTTGATTAATCACGCAAGAGTACAAGTTGTATTGAGACGCATTATAGATTATCATCGTCTAATGCTATACAACTCAAGAAGACTATTTCTACTAACTGATGTTACACTTTATTTAGTGATTTAAAAAGGATACTACAGATGATAAGCTAAAGCACTAAGGTTTACTAGGTGATTTATGTGGCTCAGAAGGCTCCTCGGTCCCACTAGAAGAAGATTTCTGTTAATGCAATAATGCCTAAAAACGTTACTTGCATTTTTCGGTCTCGCTTAGTTTTGATTACGACAATATGTAAAAATAAGCATTTACGAAAACAACGAAAAACGAATTCTTGAGTTCAAGTATTTTTATTCTACCCATTTTCACTTAAGGTATGAATAAACAAGTACTAACCTTACTCAAGTGATCAAGTGATTTAATCTTTTCTTAAAACTCACTTTTTATTAAGTGTGACAAGGTTTTTTATTAAACTTTCTTTTTAAGAAAATGTTTTATTAAATTAAATATTTGAAAATTTGAAAATGGCATATTCTTTTTTGATTTGGAATATTCTTTCAGTATATTTTATAATCAGATAAGACCTCCACCACTAAAGGACAAAAAGGGAGCGGAGTGGCGGTTCCCTAGTGCCTATGCGGTTCCTTATCGATAAGGAACCGCCGGCTGAGAAAAGGAACCGCGGGCAGATATAGCCGTTGGCCCTTTGTCCTATAAATAGTGGACCATTCTCATATTTTCTCTTCACCTCTTTTGCACATATATTTCTAGATTCAAACATACTTCTTAAATCACTCAAATCCTTGATCATTTGATTAATTACTACTTGTTTAAAAGTGAATATATCCCATCCATCCCTTCCTCTCCAAGTGAAAAGAGAAGAACACTATCCTTGTGAAGTGTTGAGTCCACCACCAAAGATCCTTTGAAGATCAAATCTTATACATTTGTTGTTGTGTCATAGTTGTGAAGATCCAAGTAGTTGTGTCTATTTGGAAGTTGTGTATGTACTAAGTATAGTTGTGTAGATTGGTCCTAGCTACGATTAGGGCTCGACTTTTAGCTTAGAGTCGGAAATTGGTTAAGCAACGTGTACAGTTTTCTCCACCATAAGGAGCTTGTTGTGTAGTGAACTCTCGAGTAAGGAGTACTCGAGGAGTGGAGTAGGAACGAGGAGTGAGCTTCGTTGCCGAACCACTATAAATCCTTGGTGTTTGGTTTGATCTTTCTTTACCTTTAACTCCTTACATTCTTTATTCTTTGTGCATATACATTAGTTAGTATTAGTTTAGTTACACTGTCATTGTTCATATTATGCATTAGAAGATTTCACATATTTCCTCAATCCTATGTTTTTGAAAAAGGATTTTTTTAGAAAACAATCTTTTCACAAGTAAATATAAGAAACTATTCACCCCCCCCCCCCCTCCCTCAAGTTTCTACAATTGGTATCAGAGCGAGGTTTCTCAATAATTTTTAAAGTATATTATATTTTAAAACTTGAATCGATCTATGGATTCCAACAAGTACCTAGAAGGGCAATCTATGCAAAGACCACCACTTTTTGAAACCGATAGTTTTATTTATTGGAAAAATAGATTTGAGACTTATGTGAAATCAAAAGATTTAGATCTTTGGCATGTTATTACCAATGGTGATTTTTTACCTTATCAATTTAATGAAGTTTCTAAAACAAAAGAATTGGTCACTTTTGACAAAGCTAATGACGATACTAAAAAGAAACTTTAGAAAAATAATGAGGCTAAAATGGTGATTTATAATGCTTTACCTAAGAAAGAGTATGAAAGGATTTTTATGTGTGAAACCGCTAAAGATATTTGGAACACTCTTTTAGTAACCCACCAAGGTAATAGCCAAGTCAAAGAAACCAAAATCGATCTTCTTGTCCAACAATATGAACAATTTGTCATCTTAGAAGATGAAACTATTGATAATGCTTTTGCTAGATTTAACACTATTATTACTAGTCTAAAAGCACTTGATAAAGGTTTTTCTAGCAAGAACAATGTTAGGAAGTTTCTAAGGGCCTTTCATCCAAAGTGGAGAGCAAAAGTCATGGCGAATGAAGATTCGAAAGATCTCTCAACTTTATCACTCGATGAACTCATAGGAAACTTGAAGGTTCATGAGATGATAATTTTGAAGGACTCAAAATTGGTAAAAACCAAGAGTGAAAGGAAGTCTCTTGCACTCAAAGCCAAGAAGGCACAAAGCGATCATGATAGTTCCTCGGATAGCGATGACGAGGAGTATGCATTGGCGGTGTGAGATTTCAAGAAGTTCTTCAAAAGACGAGGTCAACACGTGAGGCAACCCAACAATGACAAGAAACCATTCTCAAAGAACCGGTTTGCCAAGAACAAAAAAGGTGATAGGAATTTCTTTAGATGTGGTGATCCAAATCATTTCATTTGTGATTGTCCAAAGCCTTCACGCGATAAGAATCACACGGCGTTTGTTAGTGGTTCTTGGAGCGATAGCGGTGAAGATGTTGATGACAACCCCAAAGAGGAGAAATGTATTATGGCTCATACTTCTAAAGAGGTACATTCTGAAACCGAATATTATAGCAATGATAGCTCCACCTTAGATGATATCGAATTAGAAGGCCAATATGATAATTTACACAAACTTAGCCTTAAATTCATAGAAAAGAACAAAACCTTAAAACAACCAAAACTAAGCTTGAAAATGAGATCAATGAACTTAGGGAGAAATTATCCAAGCTTGAGAAAAATAAAGAAGTTGATTTAGGTTGCTTAAGTTGTGAAAAACTTAGATTAGAGAATGAAGATCTCAAGAGCACCTCCATTAAATTGGAAAATTTCATGAAAGGTACTAGTGCTCTTGATGATATGTTAAACAAACAAATTCATTCTAAGGAAAGACTTGGTGTAGGTTTTAACTCAAATGAAGCATCAACTAGTGAACCTAAACAAGTAAGATTTTCAGAAAAGTCGTTTGCTGTACGCGGTCCCAGATTGTATGGGGCGGTTCCTTATCACTATGGAACCGCCGCCCTAGATAAGGAACCGCGGCCAGAAAGAGATTTTGCCGAAAATCCTGAACTTTCTGAAAAGTCAAATTTAGGTGAACAACCAAAGCATCTTATTGTTAACAAGGTAAAATTACCAATACTTGACGACAATGTCGTTGATAAGTTCTATAAGTCCTTGAGTAAACCTCTAATGGGAAATAGAAGTTTATCAAGACCATCCACTGCTTCACCAAGAGTACGGAATGAGTCTAGGCCTAGAAGTAGAACGACAACACCTAGAAGAGATAGTCAAAACAATACACGACCTAGAAGTAAAACTCCAACACCTAGAAGGAATGACCACAACTCTAAATCAAGATTAAATACACCTATGAGGAATAATGAACAACAAAATGGTTATATGAATTATTATCCTCCTCCATTTTATTCCTCATGGGGAACCCCTCCTCCATTCATGCATCCCAACCAAATGCAAGGGATGTTTGGAACTAACAATTTTGGACCCATGAGATATTGGGGAACAAATGTTTGATCCTGTGTGTTGTTACCTAGATATGCTTGGGAATTTATTTGGAACCCGCCGAGTGGATTAAGGATAGTGGTTGTTCTAAACACATGACGGGTACTTAATACTTCGCTTTACCCTCGTGTAAAATAATTTTCGTTGTTCCGATCTTTTCGAAATGAAAACCGGTCTTAAGTGCGACTCAATCGTCTTTTGGTGAATCAAGAGAATGGTTGGTTTGTTTGTTTAAACTACTAGCAAGTAATTAAAGTGTCGTTTAGTAAAATGGAAGTTAAACGATTAATTTGAATGACGAGTAAAAATAAATGCATAGAAACTTAAAGGTGATAATGGAAAAGTACTAACTCACTAAATAAAACTAACACTTGGAAAATCTTTAGAAAATAAAAAGTACTATAAGAAAGTGCTATCGAAAGAAACCAAAACAAGCCAAAAGAAACCCCCCAATCAGAATGTTTTCCGATCGGTTGATCGGAATGTTTGTGGAACAACACAATCGGAATACTGGGAAAGAGTGGAGGCAATCGGAATATCAATGCAAAGGGCCAATCGGAATACGTGGGAAATCACACAATCGGAATAACCAATCTTGACTCAATCGGAATAACGATGAAACAGCCAATCGGAATATCCAAATGCTACCAATCGGAAAACAGAAATGGGATACCGTCGGAAAGTCAAAACCCTAATCCGATTGGTTCAATCGGAAAGTGAAGATGGGGTGCCGTCGGAATAAGGGGCCAATCGGAAAGGGGAGTAACAACCTTTCCTAAAATGGTGGAAATCGGTTAGATGGTGCACCGGTCGGAAAAGCCAATCGGAAAGGGGAGTTTAAACCCTTTCTGAAATCTAAGGAAAAAGATTAAGCTAGGTAATAAGCTAACTTTTATAAGCCAATACCAAAACCAACCCGAATCTATGACAAATCCGAATCAAATAAGCACTTTGATCAACTTATTCAACTCGAAATTAATCAACTTTTTAGATCAAACCATAAAAATATAAACTTTTTAATAAAACTTTTTAATAAGAAATATAAGCTAATCATAAAAATAAGCCCAATAAGCACAAAAGTCTTAAAGCTTAATCAAATGAAAACTTATAAAATGATCAAAAGATTAACTTTTTAGCACGAAATCAATTAGAACAACACGGATCTTATGATATACGCACCAAAATCAATCTTAAATCAAAGAAAAGTAGAACGAGATTAAGAGATAAAAGCTAAAAATAGAACTTGATTAATAAAAATAAGCAATACAAAGAGATAAAAGCTAAAAATAGAACTTGATTAATAAAAATAAGCAATACAAAGTGTTTAATCTTGAAAGATTAAAAGAAAAAGATGAACTAGTGAGAGAAAGTTTAAGACTTTCTCCCTCTAAAAACTAAAAAGTGAAAAATTAACTAAAAACCTAACCCCCTTCCTAATGACTATTAGGAGGGTATTTATAGGGAAAGAGTGCATGTGTTGCATCTTCTCTCTTGCTTTCTTCACGTTTTCTCGACTCGACTTTAATTCTTCGTCTTTGTCGTCTCGGGATTTAAACTTGTCTTTTAATTTTCTTCTTCTATTAGACTTAAGTTCTTCGACTTCGTTAAACTTCCGTCTTTTGACTTTTTCTTCGATAAATCTTCAGAATAGGCCTTGGACTTCCGTTCTTTTTGCACTCTTGATCTTTTGACTTCGTCTTTTCCCGTTTTCTTCGATAAAAGCCCGTGAAAGCCCGTGTTTTCTTCCTTTTTCATATTTTGGTCCTAAAACACAATAAAAACACAAACCACGCATAATTCCGACTTTTACGACATAAATCACACGTTTTGGTCTTGTTATTATTGGAAATAAGTGGTAAAAGGATAAGTGTTTTCACACTTATTAAATCCCCTACACTTGACCATTGTAATGCCCTCATGCAATGCATTAAATTTAAAGCACGGTTTATATTTTCCATCATAAATAACCCACCTTGGCCTTTATTAAATACTAAACATAAAAGATAGGAATAAGTAAAGAAATTAAAAACTTACATTGGGTTTTGGCGGCCATGAACGTTTATCATTCTCAAGTTTTACGTTCCCCATACCAAGCTTAAAAACGAGATCATTGTTATTATAAGTTAGCAAACTATCACGAACTCATGTGGGCCAATTATTCACTTAGACTCCCTTATTCCTAGGTGTATCTCTTATATTTTATTTTTGTCTTGAATGATCACGAGGATGCATTGTTTGACTTATTTCGATAGTTATTTAGTCTGAAAATAAAATGCACGATTTAATCAATAGTTAGCTAAAGGACCAAATCTTTTAAAACTGCTTCTCGGGATATCAGAAAGTTCATATCTTGGCATAACTTGGTTCGCGATTTGAGACCTTTCTCGGGCCGATATTTGGCAGCGACTGCATACTTCGAATCTTCGAGAGACGTTCTTGAAATTATGGTCTTCTCTTCATAATAGGAATTTCTTCACTTGAAGTTTTTGAGAGATTCTTCATCTTTGGACCACGACTTCTTCATTTTTCTCCAATCTTTATTTTGGACTTTGATATTCAACGATCCGCCTCCTTTTAGGACTTGGATCTATTTATCCTCATACCTTGTTAGGGTCTTTTCGGATAGACTTCTCCATGACTTTTGGGGAGTTTTTGCTTCTCGTCGTGTGTCTCGATCCTTCATATTGATTTTTGATAAATGATTCTTCACATCACTTTTGGATCTTTAGCAACAAAATGTAGCCCTCATGCCTTGTTAGGGCCTTTTTGGACTCGCCAATCTTCGCGCCCCGCTTCATAAGTTATGCCTTGGCTATGAACTCTCGTCATTACCGAGCAACTTTTAAACGATCTGGGGCTAGAAGCTAAGTAACCTTTTAAATCGTACAACCTTATTTATTAGCAGATTAATTTATTAACAAGTGGAGGGAGAATAGGCTCATAATTAACTCACATAAATTCACGAAAGAACACCGAACTTATAATTGACTCTATCATCTCTCGTTCTCCACAGTTTAAAATCTCAAGGAATGAGACTCGTGGATGCTTAGCCTATTAAATCAAAGTTTTGGGTTTTCGAGTCGCCTATAGGATCTTGCAAATTCTTAGACTTTTTCAAGTTTAGAAATCGCATTTTAAAGTTCCCTTGATAAACGACTCTCTAGGATCAATTATAGGAACTTGCGAAAAGTTCTTGTTCTTAACCCGTGAGAGTTAAGACTTTCGCGATTTATAGCTCCCTATATAAAAGCCTAGCAAAACTTGACTTAAACATGTTAAGGATACTAGCTAGAGTAAACTTAGGCAAGTAAACTCGGGTTGAGTCAAAGTGTTCACGACTAAGAAAAATCTAAAACTACTTTTGAAAATTTATTCTAGCAACGGCGAGAAACTAATCATGATAAAGGAAAATACAACTATACAACTAGGCCAAAATAGATTAAAAATTTTGAAAAATGTCGAAAAATCAAATTTTCCGATTGAAATGAGGGCAAATTCATGGAAAAGACCACTTACTTCGATAGAAGTCCCCCCTACACTTGAGATAAACATTGTCCTCAATGTTTAAGCATGTGGGAGTAAACTCCCCTACACTTAGGACATTGTGCACTTTGTTTAAATTTTGCTAAGGAAATGGCAACTAAAGTGAATTCAAGGTGAACATATAGAATATGAAATATTGAATCACAAGAGTTTAGGATAGAACCGGGAAGATGGGAAACACGGTATCACGGTTCGTCAAAAGTCATCAAGGTGGATCTTTGAAGCTTTAATCCCTGCACAGTACAAGAAACAAGACAACAAACATGTGCGGGGCTCCCCCTACACTTATTATGAAAGCAGTAAAGGATAGAACACGGGTTGCCTCCCGAGAAGCGCTTGTTTTTGTTCACCGAGTCATGAGCCTGACTCGACCCAATTTTAGTTCATGGGGAACGTGGTGAGGGATGGAATCATCTCCTGAGAGATGTCCTCACCAAAGTACAGCTTCAGACGCTGGCCATTCACCTTGAAATTGGGCCCATTCGGCTGAGAAAGCTCAATGGTCCCATATGGAAAGACTTTGGCGACGGTGAATGGACCAGACCAGCGGCTCTTCAACTTGCCAGAGAAGATCTTCAACCGAGAGTTAAAGAGTAAGACGTGATCACCAACGTGGAACTCTCGGTTCTTGATTTTAGCATCGTGGATCATCTTCGTCTTCTCCTTGTAAATCAGCGAGTTCTCATAAGCTTCATTCCTTAGTTCATTTAGCTCGTTGAGTTGAACCTTGCGATGATCACCGGCTTTGATGATGTCGAAGTTAGCCCACTTCAAGGCCCAGTGCGCCTTATGTTCCAGCTCGATGGGTAGGTGGCAGGCTTTCCCGTACACAAGACGATAAGGTGTACAACCGATCGGGGTCTTGTAGGCAGTGCGGAAAGCCCACAGAGCATCATCTAACTTATCGGCCCACGCGGCGCGATGCTCTCCCACAGTACGCTCCAAAATTCTCTTCAAGCCACGGTTGGAAATTTCGGCTTGCCCATTGGTTTGGGGATGATAGGCGGTGGAAAGACGTTGAGTGACACCATACTTTGCCATGACTCTTGCAAATTGATCGTTGCAAAAATGAGTCCCGCGGTCACTGATGATAGCACGAGGAACGCCAAATCGAGCGAAAAGCTGCTTCAAAAAGTTCACAACCACCCTCGCATCATTCGTAGGAAGAGCCTTAGCTTCAACCCATTTAGAGACGTAGTCGACAGCGACGAGGATGTACTTGTTCCCTTTGGATGATGGAAATGGCCCCATAAAGTCGATGCCCCATACATCAAAGATTTCACATTCCTGTATGAAATTTTGAGGCATCTCATCCTTATGTGTGATCTTGCCTTGACGTTGGCAAGCATCACAATGCTTAACCATTTCGTGAGCGTCACGATAAATGGTGGGCCAGTAGAATCCGGAATCAAACACTTTCTTAGCGGTGTAGTTGGGACCAAAGTGACCACCGGTGGGTCCTTTGTGGCAAGCTTGGAGGATGTCAAAAGCTGCCGGTCCGTCAACACATCGACGAATAATCAGATCAGCACACTATTTGAATAGATAAGGGTCATCCCAAAAGTAAGTCTTAACATCATTCAAGAACCTCTTCTTTTGTTGGGATGTTAACCCTTGGATGAGAATACCACCCGCTAAGTAGTTTGCAATGTCTGCAAACCACGGGGTGCCATCAAGGTTGAGATTTATAGACATTAGAGTCTCCAGGGGGAAAGAGTCATTGATCTCTTTGTTCGGATGATCCCCCTGATATGGATCCTCAAGTCGACTGAGATGATCCGCGGCCAGGTTTTCGGCTCCCTTCTTGTCACGAATTTCAATGTTGAATTCTTGAAGGAGCAAAACCCAGCGAAGAAGTCTTGGCTTAGAATCGTTCTTAGTCATCAAGTACTTCAACGCGGAATGGTCCGTGTATACGATGGTGGTGGATAAAACAAGATAGGGGCGAAATTTCTCAAAAGCATAGACAACAGCTAAAAGCTCTTTTTCGGTTGTCGTATAATGCAATTGGGCCCCTGTCATTGTTTTGCTAGCGTAGTGGATTGGTTGGAAGTGTTTATTCACTCTTTGGCCCAAAACCGCACCAATAGCAAAGTCGCTAGCATCGCACATCAATTCAAAAGGCAGCTCCCAATTAGGGGTAACCAAGACCGGTGCCTTAGTTAGCTTATCCTTAAGAAGATTGAAGGCTTCGAGACACTCTTTAGAAAAGATAAAAGGAGTATCTTTTTCCAAGAGGTGGGTCATCGGGCGAGCGATTTTAGAGAAATCTTGAATGAATCGACGATAGAAGCCCGCATGACCCAGAAAACTTCTCACACCCTTCACGGTTGAAGGTGGAGGTAATTTGGCTATGACATCTACTTTAGCACGGTCGACTTCAAGACCGGCTTTAGAGATTTTGTGTCCTAGCACAATGCCTTCTTTTACCATAAAATGGCATTTTTCCCAATTCAGAACAAGGCGAGTGTCTTCGCACCGCTTAAGCATACGTTCCAAATTGGCAAGGCAAGATGAGAAGGAATCCCCGAAGACCGAGAAATCATCCATGAAGACTTCCATGGTTTGCTCAACCATGTCATGGAAGATAGCCAACATGCACCTTTGGAAAGTCCCGGGGGCATTGCATAAGCCAAAAGGCATTCGTTTGTAAGCAAATGTGCCATAGGGACAAGTGAATGTTGTCTTCTCTTGATCTTGGGGATCGATGGGTATTTGAAAATAACCCGAGAAACCATCAAGAAAGCAGTAATATTCATTACCAGCTAAACGTTCAAGCATTTGGTCCATAAAAGGTAGGGGGAAATGATCCTTTCTCGTGGCATCATTGAGTTTGCGGTAGTCTATACAAACTCTCCACCCAGTAACGAGACGGGTAGGAATTAACTCGTTGTTTGCATTGGGCACAACGGTGATTCCGCCTTTCTTAGGCACACAATGGACTGGACTAACCCATGGTGAATCCGAAATAGGGTAAATCATACCCGCATCAAGAAGTTTGATAACCTCTTTTTTGATGACTTCATGGATTTTAGGATTCACCCTTCGTTGACTTTGAATTGTGGGCTTAAAGTCGTCCTCCATGAGAATTTTATGTGTGCAAAAGTGAGGATCAATTCCGCGGATGTCGGAGATTTTCCAAGCGATAGCTCTTTTATGCTTCTTCAACACAGCGACAAGTCGGGTTTTTTCGTCTTCTTTCAGATCCTTTGCGATGATGACCGGTAGCTTCTCGTCGTCTTCCAGAAAAACGTACTCAAGATGAGGAGGTAGGTCCTTAAGCTCAAGAGTAGGAGGATTCTCAATAGATGGTGAAACTAACGATGGATCATCATTAGTCACCTCTTTAGGAGCAGGAGGAGACAACGGGTCCTCATTGAGAAGTCTCTCAATAGTACGAATGTCTTCATCCCAATTGGTGGACAAATTATCATACTTAATATCGAGAGGACCCAAGCTAGCTTCGAAATCATCCAAGTCACTTTCTCCAAAAGGAGTCAATGCTGGAGCAATTGAGGCAACGGTCTCAACATTGGGTAGAGAAGGAAGAGTACTTTTGCAAGCATCATGAAAATGTTCTTCACAAGCCTCATCGAGAACATCAATAGCATTAACACTCTCATATGAATAAGGTTGCTTAGAAATCTTACCCATGTTGAAGACAATTTGATCGTCACCAACTCTCATGATTATTTCGCCCGCGGCTACATCAATGAGAGTGCGACCGGTCCTCAGAAATGGACGTCCAACGATTAATGGAACACGGGGATCCATCTCGTAGTCAACGACAACAAAATCAGTCGGGAAGGTGAATTTGTCGACGCCAACAAAGACATCTTCGGCTATCCCCACTGGATAAGCAACTGTACGGTTGGCTAATTCCAAAGTCATTTTGGTGGGGACAAGCTCGGGGAGAGATAATTGCTTCCAAACACTTAAAGGCATTAAGTTTATACTGGCACCTAGATCGGCTAGGGCCATGCAATTTTCTACTCCCGGGAAGTTGCAAGGAATCAAGAAGCGACCCGGATCACCAAGTTTGGTGGGCAATTTCCTTAAGAGCACTGCGGAGCAGTTCTCATTAAGTTGGGTCTGAGCAATGTCAAGAAGCTTTTCTTTATCACTTAGAAGATCTTTAAACATCTTAGCGTATTTGTGCATGTGAGCGAGAGCCTCGGCAAAGGAGATGTTAAAATTCAATTGTTTAAACATTTTTTGGAAGTTTGAAACCTGAATATCATCCTTGCTCTTTTGCTTCTCTTTCCTCAACCTTGAGGGATAAGGTATATTGGATGAAGAAGAAGGCTTTAAGAGAATAGGATCACTCACAACCACGGGTGGTGGGGAAATGGGGATAGAAGGTGAAGGAGGTGGGGAAAGGTTCTCTTTTTCCTTGTTCACAATCACGGGTGGAGGTATAGGAAGCTCGGGTTCCATATAACCTTTTCCACTACGAGTGGTGATTGCTTTCATCTCCCCTCTTGGATTCGCAACGGTATTACTCGGAAGAGTACCCGAAGAAGAGGGTTGATTACTTTGGATGAGCGAACCAATCATATCACGAAGGTGAAGAGCTTGATTGTTAAAAGAGTTTTGCATGTTGGCATTAATATCATTGTTGTGTTTGGCCATGTCATTCCTTAGCTCGGCTCGAATATCGCTCCCTTGTTTCACCATGTCATTCTTCAAGTTGACAAATTGACTCTGAAGATTCGTCACCATCTCACGATTAGTCTTCATGAACGCCTCGACGTCTGGACTTACTGCCATCGGTTGATTGAGAGGTGGAGCTTGGTAAGCGTGAGAATTTCCTTGAGTTGGGTATGGGTTTCTTTGGGATTGATACTGATTGTTTGCACGAGGTTGGGATTGATTGTTTCGGTTAACGCTTTGTTGTTGGTTTTGATTTGCAGGAGGAAAACCAGGAGGAGCAAGATAATTGTTGGAGCGATAACTTAGCAAGTTACGGTCTCCTTGAGGGCGAGCTTGATAGCCTCCCGTGGGATAAGTACCATATGCTGCGTTAACGTCTTCAGAATAATTGCCGTGAGTAGAAGGACACTCATTGTAGGAATGAGGACCACCACATGTGTCACAAGAAATAGCAACGGCTTTAGCTTGTTGAGTTTGGTTAGAAGTCAAAATTTGGAGACTTTTGTTAATATCAAGAATAGCACGTTCCAAAATAGACGAGTTGGTGGTGGAAGAAGTAGATGAAACATTGGCTCTCTGATTAGATCTTGAGGATGCGGAAGAATCCCAATTCTTGTGGTGAGTAGTCATGTTTTCAATCAACTCTCGACACTCCTTCGGTCTCCTTTTCATAAAAGTACCACCGGCGGCGGCATTGATCGTGTCACGATCACGAAAGGTGAGACCATTGTAGAAGGTATCAATGAGAGTGACGGGGAGCATATTGTGATTAGGACAGCGGTCGATCAAATCATTGTAACGTTCCCAAGCATCGAAAAGCGATTCATCATTCTCTTGCATAAATCCACTGATTTGGTTACGAAGGCTAGTGACCATGGATGGGGGAAAGTAGCGCGATAAAAAGCGTTGAGTCATGTCATTCCATGTGTGAATAGAATTCTTAGGAAGACGGTCAAACCATTTTTCGGCATGGTGAGAAAGCGAGTGTGGAAAAAGTTGAAGGCGAAGGTCATCCATAGAAACACCGGGGCACTTCATGCTTTGGGTCATGGTAATGAATTTGTCGAGGTGTTTGTTGGCATCATCATCCGGAATTCCACGAAATGGGTTCGTTTGCACTTGTTGTATCATGTGATGCTTCAACGAAAACTCCTGAGCTGTAACGTGCATTGGCGCAATCGGGCCTCCGCGTCCGTTCATGGTGGGTTGACACAATTCCTCCATGGTTCGTAAATCAGGTAGAAGGACATTGTTGTTGTTGTTGTTGTTGTTATTCAAATTGTTTTGAGGTGGGTGATTATTGTTGTTGTTAACACCAGCCATATCGAAATCTTCAAGAGTCTCGGGCTCAGAATAGTTCGTAGATCTAGTACGCATGCACCTGCAGAAGAAAAATATACACAAAGAATATCTATATAATCTTTTTGGTTTTTATAGGTTTTTTTATGTTTTTGTACTTTTGAAGAGTTTTATATTTTTTATGGATTTTTGGAAATTTTTATAGCAATGAAAATAACGTTCAAAGAACGGATCCCAAAATTCAATGCGTCTCTCACTAGAAACCGTTTATCTTAACGAAAAGAGCCGACAGCGGCGCCATTTTAATACTTCGCTTTATCCTCGTGTAAAATAATTTTCGTTGTTCCGATCTTTTCGAATTGAAAACCGGTCTTAAGTGCGACTCAATCGTCTTTTGGTGAATCAAGAGAATGGTTGGTTTGTTTGTTTAAACTACTAGCAAGTAATTAAAGTGTCGTTTAGTAAAATGGAAGTTAAACGATTAATTTGAATGACGAGTAAAAATAAATGCATAGAAACTTAAAGGTGATAATGGAAAAGTACTAACTCACTAAATAAAACTAACACTTGGAAAATCTTTAGAAAATAAAAAGTACTATAAGAAAGTGCTATCGAAAGAAACCAAAACAAGCCAAAAGAAACCCCCCAATCGGAATGTTTTCCGATCGGTTGATCGGAATGTTTGTGGAACAACACAATCGGAATACTGGGAAAGAGTGGAGGCAATCGGAATATCAATGCAAAGGGCCAATCGGAATACGTGGGAAATCACACAATCGGAATAACCAATCTTGACTCAATCGGAATAACGATGAAACAGCCAATCGGAATATCCAAATGCTACCAATCGGAAAACAGAAATGGGATACCGTCGGAAAGTCAAAACCCTAATCCGATTGGTTCAATCGGAAAGTGAAGATGGGGTGCCGTCGGAATAAGGGGCCAATCGGAAAGGGGAGTAACAACCTTTCCTAAAATGGTGGAAATCGGTTAGATGGTGCACCGGTCGGAAAAGCCAATCGGAAAGGGGAGTTTAAACCCTTTCCGAAATCTAAGGAAAAAGATTAAGCTAGGTAATAAGCTAACTTTTATAAGCCAATACCAAAACCAACCCGAATCTATGACAAATCCGAATCAAATAAGCACTTTGATCAACTTATTCAACTCGAAATTAATCAACTTTTTAGATCAAACCATAAAAATATAAACTTTTTAATAAAACTTTTTAATAAGAAATATAAGCTAATCATAAAAATAAGCCCAATAAGCACAAAAGTCTTAAAGCTTAATCAAATGAAAACTTATAAAATGATCAAAAGATTAACTTTTTAGCACGAAATCAATTAGAACAACACGGATCTTATGATATACGCACCAAAATCAATCTTAAATCAAAGAAAAGTAGAATGAGATTAAGAGATAAAATCTAAAAATAGAACTTGATTAATAAAAATAAGCAATACAAAGAGATAAAAGCTAAAAATAGAACTTGATTAATAAAAATAAGCAATACAAAGTGTTTAATCTTGAAAGATTAAAAGAAAAAGATGAACTAGTGAGAGAAAGTTTAAGACTTTCTCCCTCTAAAAACTAAAAAGTGAAAAATTAACTAAAAACCTAACCCCCTTCCTAATGACTATTAGGAGGGTATTTATAGGGAAGGAGTGCATGTGTTGCATCTTCTCTCTTGCTTTCTTCACGTTTTCTCGACTCGACTTTAATTCTTCGTCTTTGTCGTCTCGGGATTTGAACTTGTCTTTTAATTTTCTTCTTCTATTAGACTTAAGTTCTTCGACTTTGTTAAACTTCCGTCTTTTGACTTTTTCTTCGATAAATCTTCAGAATAGGCCTTGGACTTCCGTTCTTTTTGCACTCTTGATCTTTTGACTTCGTCTTTTCCCGTTTTCTTCGATAAAAGCCCGTGAAAGCCCATGTTTTCTTCCTTTTTTCATATTTTGGTCCTAAAACACAATAAAAACACAAACCACGCATAATTCCGACTTTTACGACATAAATCACACGTTTTGGTCTTGTTATTATTGGAAATAAGTGGTAAAAGGATAAGTGTTTTCACACTTATTAGTAATCGAAGTTTGTTCTCGCACTACAAAGCATATGATGGAGGTAACGTCACATTCGATAGTAGTCTGTGTGGTGATATCATTGGCAAAGGTACGTTTTCTCTTGACTCCATGACCATTGAAAATGTTGAGCACGTAGATAATTTAGGGTTTAACCTTTTAAGTATAGGTCATATTTATGACAATAAGTGTAAGGTCATCTTTTCGGAACATGACAGTGAAATCGTAAAAGATGGAGAGGTCATTGGAAAAGGTGTTAGAAAGCATGGGCTTTATGTCATGAAGGTCAATAAGAAGTCAAAAGACAACATATGTCTTGCGACAATAGATGATAGTTCTACTCTTTGGCATAGGAGATTAGGTCACGCTAATATGCGTTTAATTCAATCTTTAGTCTCTAAGGAGTTGGTAAGACCCCTCCCCAAGATGAAGTTTGATAGTCACTTTTGTGATGCTTGCAAAGTTGTAAAGCAAGTTCACTCAAGTCACAAAGCCAAGAATTTGGTTTCAACCTCTTGGTGCTTAGAGCTCCTACATATGGATCTCTTTGGACCTTCCGCCATACGGAGTTATGGAGGTAACCTTTATACCCTAGTTATAGTTGACGACTATTCTAGATTCACTTGGACAAGATTTTTGGCATCTAAGAATGAAGCTTTCGATCTTTTAGAAATCTTTAGTCGAAGAATTCAAAATCAACTAGGATGTCCAATTGTCTCTATTAGGACGGATCATGGTAGGGAATTTGATAATGAAGTGCAATTTGGTGCCTTTTGTGAAGCTCGTGGTATTACCCATAACTTCTCGGCTCCTCGCACTCCACAATCAAATGGGGTAGTTGAAAGGAAGAATAGGACCATCCAAGAGATGAGTAGGACGATGTTAAACGAGCAATATTTGCCTCAAAAGTTTTGGTGCAATGCCGTGGACACATCGACTTATATTCTCAACCGAATTCTTATTCGACCTTTCCTAGGAAAGACCCCCTATGAGATTCTTAAAGGTAAGAAACCCTCATTGGAATACTTTAGGGTGTTTGGAAGCAAGTGCTTTATCCTCAACACCAAAGACTACCTTACCAAGTTCGACCCAAAGTCTTACAAAGGTATCTTTTTAGGTTACTCCCAAACTAACAAAGCCTGCATAGTCCTCAATAGAACCTCGGGCGTAACTGAAGAATCACATAATGTGACTTTTGATGAAATCCCTCCTTTACCCAAAACACCACCATTGGTTGATGATGACTTGGATGAAATAGAAGTAGTTAAAGCCAAAGAGGTTAGAAAAATAGGAGTTGAAGACCTTAGTGTTGAAAAGGAAGTAAACATTAAGGAGTCTAAGGATCATACTCTAAATAATATCATTGGTGACCTAAATCAAAGGACCCTAAGATATCAAGTCCAAAACCAAAGCAACTTCTTTTGTTTCGTCTCCTTGATTAAACCAAAGTATGTTAAAGAAGCTTTGACGGATGAGAGTTGGGTCATTGCGATGCAAGAATAATTGAATCAATTCGTTGCTAATGATGTTTGGGAACTTGTTCCTCCACCTAGAAGTTCTACCATTATAGGAACCAAATGGGTCTATAGGAATAAGTTAGATGAGAATGGTGTTGTGTCTCGTAACAAGGCTAGACATGTAGCTCAAGGCTATAATAAACAAGAAGGGATTGATTATGACGAGACATATGCACTGGTAGCAAGATTAGAATCCATTAGAATCCTTTTAGCCAACGCTTGTGCCTTAGACTTTAAGCTTCAACAAATGGATGTAAATAGTGCATTTCTTAACGGTTTGATCAATGAGGAGGTATATGTGGCTCAACCTCTCGGCTTCATTGATTTTGAGAAACCGGATCATGTTTACAAGCTTAAGAAGGCACTTTATTGTCTTAAACAAGCACCCAAAGCTTGGTATGATAGACTTAAACCGTTTCTTGTTAAACATGAGTATACCATGGGGATGGTTGATTGTAGGGATTTTACTACTCTTTAGGGAAAGAGCGTAAATAGCGGTAAGTATCGAGTGATGATTTTAGGAAAAATCAACACAAATGACCCAATCACTTAAAAAGAGAGAAAGTTCGTTTCCCAAGGAGGTATATGTGTGTGAATTAACTTGTAGTTATTTGAGATTAATATTGAGAAGAATGGGGATGAGAAGATGAAAGACGGTTACGTTAAAATTAAACTACGACGAAAAAGACGTAAACGTAAAGTCGTGAAAAACTACCCAAATTAAAATTATTATACTAAGACCAAAAAAACAAAATCAATAATTAAAAAGACTAAAAAGAAGTCTAAAATAATATAAATAAAGATAAAAATCCAACAAAGATATTTTAAAACCTTTTATTAATTAAATATTTAATTTTAAATGCTAATTAAAGCCCTAAAATTAAATACAACTAATGAAAATGTCTAAAATATGATTTTATTGAATAATCACTTAACTTATATTATTAGAAGACTAAAAAGTAATTTTCTAAAAATTAAAAGCTATTAAAACTATTTTTAAAACTCTAAAAATGATTAAAATTGATTAAAACCTAATTAAACTTAAAATAATTATAAAAATAAATCTAAAAGCTATAAAAATATTCTAAAAATGGAAATAGTCCTAATTAATGATAAAGAACCTAATAAAAATGAAAAAGAAATAAAAATAAAATTTTGAAATTTTAATATTAAAATAATATTAAAATAATGCTAAAAATAAAAAGTTAATAAAATTTGAAATAAAAAATTTCTAAAAACTTAAAATAATCTAACTAAGAGAAGAACACAAATTATAGCTCCTAAACCCTTTTTAATAATTTTATAAAAATCTTTAAAGTTTATAAAAAACCTTAAAATATTATAAAATTAAAAATTAAAGTTTATAAAACCAAAACTTAATGTAAACCTCAAAATAATATTTTAAAAACTAAAAACTACTTTTCCTAAAAATTAAAAATCTTTTTTCTATTTTTTAATGATTTATTAAAATACGGCTATTAAATAAATTGTAGAAAATAAATGAATAAAAGGAAAAATTTAAAACCAAGTCAGAAAAATCTATAAACCTATTACTTTCTTAGGTAAAATAAAAAGAAACCAATAAGCTTATGGAATAAGCTCAAAAATCCCTTAATATGCTACGGCTTATTATAAAAGGACAAAGAGAAAAAGTGGTTAAGTAGTTAACCAATCCACCCTTGGTCAGTAAAAGACCCAAGGGCAGGATGGTTGTGTTGTTGGTGTGTTGAACGGCACGTCAGGGGTTCGAGGTGCGCTAACCCCCCTTTTTGGCGATTTTTTTCCTTTTTTGTTTTTTTGCTTTTCAAACCAACAGTGACACTTAATAATCTTATATTCCAACTCCAATACACTTTTTAATCGAAGTTTAACCCAAATCAAAGATTAAAAACGTGACAGGTTTACTTTGAACACAGGCCAGTTAGCACTTGTGTTTTTGCTTTTGGATTTAGCCAAGAGGGGCTTGGCAATGCTTATTTGGTGATTGATATTGGACAAAGGGCCACCCTTGTGCTTATTTAAGCACAAGGAGTCAAAGATAGCAAATATAATCACTTAGCACGCACCAATGATCAAAAACAAAGAACACACAGGCTATAACAAGTTGCTGTGATGGATGAACTAGGACAGTGGACTTAGTAGCTTATTTCTAGCACTCAAGTGAACTTCAAACATCAAAACTAAGCATACACACTCACAATCCAGTACTCAAGCAATTCCAATAACACTTCTAACCTAAATCTCAACAGAAATCAAATATCATGCTCCAAAAATCATCATATAATACAAGCAGATTTGGCATAAGCAGATTTTGACTTCTTGTTTCACTTTTAGCATACAAACTTGCTTCTATCTTGCACCAAAATGAAACAAAGCTAACAACAAACCTTACTCAACCTAATCCAATTGCTCTAACACCTTTTAAAAACACTAATTAAGATTATTGTCCTGCTAAAACCCTTAGCCAAACACCCTTGTAAAAACTGATTATCCCATTTTTCAAAGCAAAACCTTAAAAAACCTAATCAAATTGATCCCATGCTATTGTATCATGCATATACAAACTTAAGAACACCAATCAAAGCAGATTTAACACACTTATATCACTTAATCAAATAAGATCATACAAACTTGCTATTTTGGAGATTTTCAACAAGGAAAAGGGTTTTACCTTAGGGCTTTACTTCCAAAGCCCTAGAGGATGTCAAATCCTCCTCCTTACCAACACGGGTTGGTGCAGAACACAAATCAACCAGCCTTCTCACCTGTTTATGACAAATCAAAGAAAAATGCAATAACACAACAATATATTCTGTCTCTTTTCTTTCCTTTTAAAACCTTTTCAAAAACTTCCAAAAACTTCTTAAAACGTTTCTATTACACTTTTAATCACCAATTTAAACTTACCTTCTTAACACTAATCCTTGAAACAATTTTCAACAAAGAAAATCAAAATTTCAGAAAACCTCAACTAATTTTGAAAATCAAAATTAATGAACCAAATGACAAATTGGAACTCAGTTTTCTTCAATAACACACACCAACTTTAATAAATCATAAAAAAGGAATTAATTTGCTATATTTAACAAAAACCAACTTTTTATATTTAATAAAAGGAATTACAAGATTACTTGAAGAAAACTGGAACAAAAGGGAATGAACATGCTCATATCCCTTATATACTACTTACAGAACAATCTAGAATAAAAAATACAAACCCTAATCCTAGAAAAATCTCTAAATTGCCCTTGGACGTTTTTGGTGTTGAACTGGCCAAATTGGATCTCTACCGTTTGATTTTGCGTTGTGGCCAAGCATTTCATCATATCCATTGATTGGGGACACGTCACATGCCTTGGAGCCCAAGGAGTGATCCTATTGGTGGACGGGGTATTTGGGGTGGGGTCCTCAAGGCGTGGGATTGGGTATTTTGTGTGTGGGATGGGTTTTCACATGTGGGAATTAAGCGTGGGTAAGGTGAATTGAATTTTACCCAAGGTTTTAGTTGGGTAAAATCTGGGGATGTAAAAGATGAATAGTAAATCTCTTTGATCCGAATTTAGGGGAAAAACATGTGTTAGGCGCGTTTTCTTTTTAAATGTTTCAAAGCTGACACATTTGGTCCTTGTGTTTTGGGTTTTGTGGTATAAAAGGTTTTCCAGCCCTAAAAACTCATTTCCTTTGTAAATAACTTTCCCCACTTGTCATATTTGGCACAAAACTTTTCCAATAAGTTTCAAAGGATTAATTTTGCCATTTTGTGATTTTTAAAGGGCTGATCTTGGACTTCTTTGATCTTCAAAGGTCTTCAATGCTTCTTAATCTTCATGAGGGACCATAATTGGCAATTTGAAATTGTTGAGGGACTATTCTTGCCATTTCTTCAAAGTTGAAGGACCTTTTTGCAATTTTGACAAACTTAAGGGACCAAACTTGTAATTATCAATATACAAGGGTTTTAAGTGTCATTTCTTCAATAAATGAGGATCAATCTTGTTTGTCTTCAAGTCTTCAAGGGTATTTGATGAGAATTTCATGATTAGGGCCCGGTTCTTTGTACGGCTTCGTTTCTCGTGTTCGTTTTTCCTTGTATCTTGTGATCTTTTGTCTTTTTTCACGATATCCATACCTAAAATACACAAGTAAACAAACACAAGCATATATATGGTATTTTATGACATTTTTATGCATTTAAAGCCCGAAAAGAACGATGAGATCATGTATAAATGCCATCTCATCACTCCCCCATACTAAGCCATTGCCGTGTCCTCACGCAATGCTAGAATAAAGTATCTAAGCATCACCAAAGTTTAATTTTATTAACCTTTATTGAAAAGTAAAAGACTTGCAACATACTACGAGAATGTGTAAAGACATAATGTATGATTTTCATCACCAAAATGTGACTTTTAGGGTCAAAGAATAGAAACAAGTCAATGTCCCTTAGAGTAAATTTCGTCATCCTTGATTGTCATACATTCCATGCTAAGTGCAAAAACAAGATCATTGTTGGTACAAGTCACAATGCTAACACTACTCATACGTCCAAATTGTGTAATACTTTTTCTCCCCGCAATCCTAGTTATTATAAAAGGAAATGGGTTACTAGCATTTTTTATCTATTTGTCATGGATCACAAGTGATTCATATTGACTTATTTGAGTAGTTATTAGTCCGAAAGCAAAGTAGCACGATTTGATCAATAGTTAGCCGAAGGACAAAATCTTTTAAAACGGCTTCTCGTGTATCTCCTTAAGTTCATATCTTGGCATAACTCGTTTCACGATTTGAGACCTTTCTCGGACCGATATTTGGCATGTACTTCATACTTCAAATCTTGGGAAGACGTTCTTGAAATTATGGTCTTCTCTTCATATTTTGGAATTTCTTCACTTGACGTTTTTGAGAGATTCTTCATATAGGACCACGACTTCATCATTTTTCTTCAATCTTTACTTTGGATTTTGATATACAACGATCCGCCTCCTTTTCGGACTTGGATATATTTATCCTCATACCTTGTTAGGGTCTTTTTGGATAGACTTTCTCCATTCTTTAGGGGAGTAATAGCTTCTCGTCGTGTGTCTCGATCCTTCATATTGATTTTGGAATAATGATACTTCACATCATCTTTGGATCTTTAGCAAAAATAGAGCTCCTCATGCCTTGTTAGGGCCTTTTTGGATAATCGCCAATCTTCGCGTCCCGCTTCAATAAGTTATGCCTTGGCTATGAACTCTATTCAACCCCGAGCAACTTTTAAACGATCTTGCGCTAGAGGCTAAGTAACCTTTCAAATCGTACGACCTTACTTATTGCAATTATGTTTTATTCCTAATGCATTGATCTTATGGGAAGAAAAAGCCACAATTAAAAACATATGAGTTTTTGAAAGAACACTTTCATGTTCTACGTTTAGCATGATCACTTGTCTAACTCTATCATTTCTCGTTCTTCACTATATAAAGACCTCTAATTAAAGAGACTCGTGAATACTTAGCCATGCAAGTCAAAATTAAGCCAAATTTGGATTAGCTTTCATTAAGACTATATCAAATCAAAGTTTTGGGTTTTCAAGCCACCTATAGGATCTTGCACTTTCTTGGACTTTTTCAAGTTTAGAGAATGCGTTTTATAGTTCCTTTGATAAGTAACTTTCTAGAATCAATTATAGGAACTTGCGAAAAGTTCTTGTTCTTAACCCGAATGAATTAAGACTTTCGCGTTTTAAAGCTCCCTATATAAAAGTCTAGCAAAACTTGAATTGAGCGGGTTAAGGAATGTAAATGGCTCCAAATGCCCATCAAGTCAAAAATTAACTCTTATTCTACCATCGGAAAATATACATTCGTGTCTTAAAAACACTTATGAAAACTAAGAAAAATTTTAAAATTTGGCCATTTTTAGCCTTATTAGCAAAACAAAACATTGAAAGTTGGAAAACGTGAGGGCGTAGCAAAGCAAGTACCTATTCACCCCCCCATACTAAAAGTAAACATTGTCCTCAATGTTTCGAGTCTAAAGGTGGAGCACCCCCATACTAGAGACGAAGAATCGAATGCTTAGGATCTAGCATGGAAAGGGTGATCAACAATATATCTAAAGCCGTTTATTAATTATGCTAAAAGATAATTGTTAGAACAATAAAGGATATGTCATGGAATCGTGAAAAACTTCTTCAAACGAACGATGGAGGCTCACGTAAACGAACACGAGAGTCTTCAATCGTAGATGATGATGATGATCTAGATAACACAATCACAAACAACCACGAGACAACGAGTTGGAAGGGTACAAGTCCCCTTATTAGTGAATAATAAGCATAAAGATAAGCATGGGATCTCCCCCACGAGGCACCTCGTTTTTTATTACCGAGTCATGAGCTCGACTCGATCCCCTCAATGTTAATTATCATTGGGAAAGGTGTCTTGGTCGGGGGCAACCATTGAAGGAATTTCCCCACCAAAGTAGTGCTTAAGCCTATGTCCATTCACCTTGAAATTGGGACCATCATCTTGAGCTAGCTCAATGGTCCCATATGGAAACACTTGTGTAATGGTGAACGGACCCGACCAACGAGATTTCAATTTCCCGGAAAATATCTTAAGACGAGAGTTAAAAAGCAACACTTGATCACCAACGTTAAAAACCCGGTTTTTAATCTTTGAATCATGAAACTTTTTAGTCTTTTCTTTAAAAATTAATGAATTTTCATAAGCATTATCCCTTAATTTATCCAATTCATTCAATTGTATTTTCCGGTGATCTCCCGCGATCTTCAAGTTAAAATTAGCATGCTTAAGGGCCCAATATGCCTTATGCTCCAATTCAATGGGCAAATGACAATTCTTCCCATAGACTAACTTATAAGGAGTGCAACCGATAGGTGTCTTATAAGCGGTCCTAAAGGCCCATAAAGCGTCATCGAGTTTGTTGGACCACGAAGCACGGTTTTCTCCAATCGACCTTTCTAAAATCCTCTTCAAAGCTCGGTTCGAAACCTCGACTTGCCCACTCGTTTGCGGGTGATAAGCCGTAGAAAGACGATGTGTAACCCCATATTTCTTTAGAACCTTTTCGAATTGGTCATTACAAAAATGGGTTCCACGATCGCTTATAATAGCACGAGGGGTTCCGAACCGAGAGAATAGTTGCTTCAAAAACTTTACTACCACACGAGCATCATTAGTAGGCAAAGCCTTAGCTTCCACCCACTTAGAAAGGTAGTCCACCGCAACGAGGATATATTTGTTGCCATGAGACGATGGGAATGGCCCCATAAAGTCTATTCCCCATATGTCGAAAATCTCACACACTTGAATTATGTTTTGCGGCATTTCATCACGTTGAGACGATTTTCCTTGACGTTGGCACGAATCACACGACTTCACAAGTGCGTGTGCATCACGATAGATAGAAGGCCAAAAGAAACCGGCATCGAACACTTTCTTAGCCGTGAGATTAGCACCGTGGTGACCACCCGTGGGTCCCTCGTGACAAGCTCTAAGGATATTAGAGGCTTCGGCACCAAACACACAACGTCGAACGAGTTGATCCGCACAAATCCGAAAGAGATAAGGGTCGTCCCAAAAATAGAACTTGACGTCACGAAAGAATATTCGTTTTTGTTGTGTCGTCATACCCTTGATTATGAAATTGCCCGCATGGTAATTTGCAATGTCGGCAAACCATGGGGTGGTGTCTTTAGAATTCACTACACCGAGAGTCTCAAGAGGAAATGTTTCGGTAATTTCCTTGTTCTCAAAAACATCTTTGTGAGGATCTTCTAGACGAGAGAGATGATCGGCCGCTAGATTCTCGGCTCCTTTTTTGTCAAGCACGGTGACATCAAATTCTTGGAGGAGGAGCATCCAACGAAGCAATCTCGGCTTAGCATCTTGCTTAGCTAAGAGATACTTGATAGCCGAATGGTCGGTATACACAATGCTTTTAGTTAAGACGAGATAAGGTCGGAATTTCTCAAAAGCATAAACCACGGCAAGGAATTCCTTTTCCGTTGTGGTGTACTTTAATTGAGCCTCGGTCATCGTCTTACTAGCATAGTGGATAGGACGAAAATGTTTGTCATAACGTTGCCCTAAGACGGCCCCTATAGCATAATCACTTGCATCGCACATGATTTCAAAGGGTAATTCCCAATTAGGAGCAACAAGAATGGGAGCTTCGGTAAGTTTCCTTTTTAGAGTCTCGAAAGCCTTAACACAATCCTCATTAAAGTTGAAAGGAGCATCCTTCTCGAGAAGGTGTGTCATAGGACGAGAAATCTTCGAAAAGTCCTTGATGAAACGACGATAAAAGCCCGCGTGGCCTAGGAAACTACGAACTCCCTTAACGGTTTTGGGATGAGGTAACTTGGCGATGACGTCTACCTTAGCTTTATCGACCTCAATCCCCGCCTTCGACACCTTATGTCCTAAGACGATTCCTTGTTTACACATGAAATGACATTTCTCCCAATTAAGCACAAGATTGGTTTCTTCACAACGTTTTAACATTTGTTCGAGATTAGATAAACATGACGTGAACGAATTACCAAATACCGAGAAGTCATCCATAAACACTTCCATCGACTTCTCGATCATATCGTGAAAAATCGCCATCATACACCGTTGAAACGTACCGGGTGCATTACAAAGTCCGAAAGGCATCCTACGATAAGTGAACGTTCCATAAGGACACGTAAACGTAGTCTTCTCTTGATCACGAGGGTTGATAGGGATTTGAAAGTAACCGGAAAAACCATCTAAAAAGCAATAGAATTCATTTCCCGCAAGTCGCTCCAACATTTGATCCATGAAGGGCAAAGGAAAGTGGTCTTTACGAGTGGCGTCATTTAACTTTCGGTATTCAATACACACCCTCCAACCGGTCACAACACGAGTGGGAATTAACTCGTTGTTTTCATTAGGCACAACGGTCATTCCTCCCTTTTTAGGGACACAATGGATTGGGCTCACCCATGGGCTATCGGATATAGGATAAATCATTCCCGCGTCAAGGAGTTTAAGGACCTCCTTTTTAATGACATCGTGAATTTTGGGATTCACCCTTCTTTGACTTTGAATTGCGGGTTTGTAGTCCTCCTCCATTAAAATCTTGTGAGTACAAAATTTTGGGTCAATACCCTTAATGTCGGAAATTTTCCACGCAATTGCCCCTTTATGAGCCTTAAGAACTTTCAAGAGCTCGGTTTTTTCATCATTAGCAAGATCTTTTGCAATAATCACCGGCAACTTGTCATCACCTTCCAAGAATGCATATTCAAGGTGAGAAGGAAGATCTTTCAATTCAAGGATAGGCGGTTCCTCGATTGAAGATTTTGGTTCAACACTCATAACTCCCATCGGCGGAAGAAATGGTGGAATAGAAATATCATCACTAATCAACACCTCATCTTCATTGTCGATTTCATTTGAAGTGAGATCGTCTCCTTGGAATGGAGTGAGATTTGGTGTGGAATTAGCAAGAATTGGATCCAAAATAGTGGGATTGCCACTTGACGAGCTATCGGAAAAACCTAACACTTCTTGTGAAAACTCATCGCAAACCACATCAACGATGTCAATGTGATTGATGGCAGCGATTGCATAAACATGAGAAGGTTTCGAGTTTTGAGTAGCGTTTATAACAAGTTCCTCTTCGTTGAATCTCAAAGTGATAGTTCTCGCATGAACATCGATAAGCGATCTCGAAGTATCTAAAAATGAACGTCCTAAAATTAGAGGAACTTGAGGATCCGCGGGGATGTCAACTACTATAAAATCAACGGGATACTAGAACTTCCCCACTTTCACGAAAACATCTTCGGCTATTCCACATGCCATAATCGTAGAATGATCGGCCATCTCGATGGACATGTTCGAAGGATTGAGAGCCGGAAGCGAAAGCGATTTCCAAATGGAAAATGGCATCAAATTAATGCTCGCACCAAGATCGGCCAAGGCGAGGCATTCTTTCATATCTTGTATGTCACAAGGAATGAGAAACTTTCCGGGATCACCAACTTTTTCCGGTATGCGGTTAAGATAAACCGAAGAACAATTAGCAAGCTTTGAAAGCTTTTCCTTATCGCTCATCATACTTTTAAAAGTGGAAGCGAAACGAGGCATGTATAACAACGCGTCGGCTAAACTCACATCAAAATGTACTTGTTGAAACATCTTAATAAAAAGCTCGATTTGTTGTTTGTTACGTTCTTGCATTTTCTCTTTGTTTCGTCTTGAAGGGTAGGGTAAAGGTGGTGTGGGTTGGTCATTAGGCAACGGCCTTGGAAACTCGGGTTCCACAATTGGTATTGGTGTAACCGTAGGTGTGGTTTGAGCGGTACTTCGTGGGATTGTAATATGCTCCTTTTCGACCATCACCTCGGGTTCTTTCTCGATTTCCTTCTCCGTAGAAGTACTTGGACGAGAGATTGGTTCCTTGAAAGTTTTACCACTTCGTGTAGTAATAACCTTCATTTCTCCCTTCGGGTTTGCAATGGTATCACTAGGAAGACCACCCGAAGAAGAGGGCTTACACATGATAGCTTCGAACATCTTAGCCATTCGGTCCTCAAATTTTGATTGCCTAGCATCCGCTTTCAATAACTCTTGCTTAATCTCATGTTGTCCTAATTCCATCTTTTGTTGGTTTTGTTGAAGACGTTGGACATTTCCTTCCATTTTGTTTGCATGAGTTTTAAGTTCATTAGCAAGTTCATTTTTAAGCTCGTTTTTCAACTCGGATCTTAAGCTAATCATCTCACGTTGCATGTTATCAAATTTAGCATCATTTGCTTTTGCATAATCCAAAAATTCTCCTTGCAAATTTTTCGTGTGAGCATTTTGAAAACCTTGAGTAGTATTTTGAAAATCACGGTTTTGGTTTTGATTAGAGATTTTTCCATTCCTACTTTGATAATTCCCTTTGTTGTAATTGCGTGTGTTGCCTTGGTAATTACCTTGGTTGTTATTTCGATAATTGTTAGCATTTTGATTTGGTGGAGCTTGATTTTGGCGGGAACCTTGGCCGTTTTGGTTATAAGTTCCCGTTGCTACATAAGCACTCGAAGTGTTACCATCCGCGGTAATGCACTCGGAAAGATCATGAGCTCCCCCACAAGATAAACAACTCTTAGCAACCGCTTTAACCGAAGCGGAATTGGAAGCTTCTTGAGCCTTCCAATGGGACATTAGATTAGCAAATCTATCAAAAAACCGATTTTCCTCATTAGCTTCATCATGTAAGGCGTTAATGCTACGAGACGATTGTGACGAAGATGACGAACCCATATTGGCAACACTCGGTGTGTTACGAGGGCTATAAACCTTAGATCGATTCTCAATGATTTGTAAAGCCTCATTTGTCGTCTTGCACAAAAAATTACCACCCGCGGCGGCATTCAAATAATCTCGTTCATGATCATTAAGCCCATTATAAAAGGTATCAATTTGATGCAATTCCGAAAAATCATGGTGAGGACATTCATGTAACATCTCTTTAAATCGTTCCCATGCCATTGAAAAACTTTCATTGTTACGTTGCACAAATCGTGAAATCTCATTTTTTAAGTGTGTTGTTTTAGATGGTAGAAAAAACTTGTTCACAAACTTAGAAACGAGATCGGCCCATGTCAAAATCGAATTTGGCGGTTCTTTCTCGAGCCAAATTTTTGCGGGACCATCCAACGAATATGGAAACAACGTCATCTTAATGGCATCATGTGGAACATCTTTGAATTTGCTAGTAGCGGTGAGACGGTTGAAATTCCTAATGTGGTAATGCGGGTTGTCTTTCTCGTGACCTCGAAACTTATTTGCTTGCAACATCGACATTAAACCCGTCTTAATCTCGAAATTCTCCGCAAGGATGGCGGGAATAACAATAGCCTCTCCAAAACCCTCGGTAGGTGCTTGTAGCAACTCCATCATAGTACGATTAGCCATGACGACTTCTTGTTCTATAATAGGTTCAACAATTGGAGGTTCTTCAACAATCAACGATCCTTGATTTGCTTGCTTTTGAAGACGTTTACGAGCTCGTTTAGCTTGATTACGAGTGATCATAAACTACACGAAGAATGGGAGGTGAGCAAAGAAGATTCTTTTTGGTTGTTTTGTGGATTTTCAATTTTTTTGTGTTTTTGATGATATTTAATTTTTTTGGATTTTGGTGTATCTTCGTAGACAACAATCTACAAAATCTCTCCTCGAATCAAACTCTTGATTAAAGAAGCCTCAAAGGAATGAAAACGATCACGTGGAGTGAACGCCTTCTAATGACTTTAGAACTTTGGTGAAAACCAAATTGTTCACGAGGGTTTAATCACAAAGAAAACCAAGCAAATATAGTATACGTAATAATACTTTGGGCGGCAAAACCCTCGATTAGCCTTCAATCTCAAAATACTCACAATCAAGCGGGGAAACGAGGCGGCGCGAAGCACTTAAGAGCCTTTTTCCTTAGGGTATATTTTATAATACCCGCCTTATACCCACCTTATAGTTTGTATCTTTCAAAATCGAGCTTCACGAAAGTATTTATCTATTTTTGCCTTTTCTTTTTGTTTGAGATTCGAATACAATAATTAGGAGATCAAATCCCAATTAAGGTTGTGTTTTCACACTTTTGGAGATATTGTATTTTGATTGTGATACTTAATACAATATATTAATAATATTTGTACAAGAAAAACCAAGAAAACCGATAATACGTGTTAAGGGAGTTCCACTTAACACAAATACTATTTATGGATAATATCAAAAACAAAAGCTTCCAAATTAAAGCACAACACACCTCCCCGGCAGCGGCGCCAAAATGATTGTAGGGATTTTACTACTCTTTAGGGAAAGAGCGTAAATAGCGGTAAGTATCGAGTGATGATTTTAGGAAAAATCAACATAAATGACCCAATCACTTAAAAAGAGAGAAAGTTCGTTTCCCAAGGAGGTATATGTGTGTGAATTAACTTGTAGTTATTTGAGATTAATATTGAGAAGAATGGGGATGAGAAGATGAAAGACGGTTACGTTAAAATTAAACTACGACGAAAAAGACGTAAACGTAAAGTCGTGAAAAACTACCCAAATTAAAATTATTATACTAAGACCAAAAAAACAAAATCAATAATTAAAAAGACTAAAAATAAGTCTAAAATAATATAAATAAAGATAAAAATCCAACAAAGATATTTTAAAACCTTTTATTAATTAAATATTTAATTTTAAATGCTAATTAAAGCCCTAAAATTAAATACAACTAATGAAAATGTCTAAAATATGATTTTATTGAATAATCACTTAACTTATATTATTAGAAGACTAAAAAGTAATTTTC
Source organism: Glebionis coronaria (assembly GCA_025667525.1). Classification (NCBI taxonomy): domain Eukaryota; kingdom Viridiplantae; phylum Streptophyta; class Magnoliopsida; order Asterales; family Asteraceae; genus Glebionis; species Glebionis coronaria. The sequence continues at coordinate 183,470,608 of CM046880.1, read as the reverse complement.
TAAAAATTAAAAGCTATTAAAACTATTTTTAAAACTCTAAAAATGATTAAAATTGATTAAAACCTAATTAAACTTAAAATAATTATAAAAATAAATCTAAAAGCTATAAAAATATTCTAAAAATGGAAATAGTCCTAATTAATGATAAAGAACCTAAGAAAAATGAAAAAGAAATAAAAATAAAATTTTGAAATTTTAATATTAAAATAATATTAAAATAATGCTAAAATAAAAAGTTAATAAAATTTGAAATAAAAAATTTCTAAAAACTTAAAATAATCTAACTAAGAGAAGAACACAAATTATAGCTCCTAAACCCTTTTTAATAATTTTATAAAAATCTTTAAAGTTTATAAAAAACCTTAAAATATTATAAAATTAAAAATTAAAGTTTATAAAACCAAAACTTAATGTAAACCTCAAAATAATATTTTAAAAACTAAAAACTACTTTTCCTAAAAATTAAAAATCTTTTTTCTATTTTTTAATGATTTATTAAAATACGGCTATTAAATAAATTGTAGAAAATAAATGAATAAAAGGAAAAATTTAAAACCAAGTCAGAAAAATCTATAAACCTATTACTTTCTTAGGTAAAATAAAAAGAAACCAATAAGCTTATGGAATAAGCTCAAAAATCCCTTAATAGGCTACGGCTTATTATAAAAGGACAAAGAGAAAAAGTGGTTAAGTAGTTAACCAATCCACCCTTGGTCAGTAAAAGACCCAAGGGCAGGATGGTTGTGTTGTTGGTGTGTTGAACGGCACGTCAGGGGTTCGAGGTGCGCTAACCCCCCTTTTTGGCGATTTTTTTCCTTTTTTATTTTTTTGCTTTTCAAACCAACAGTGACACTTAATAAGCTTATATTCCAACTCCAATACACTTTTTAATCGAAGTTTAACCCAAATCAAAGATTAAAAACGTGACAGGTTTACTTTGAACACAGGCCAGTTAGCACTTGTGTTTTTGCTTTTGGATTTAGCCAAGAGGGGCTTGGCAATGCTTATTTGGTGATTGATATTGGACAAAGGGGCACCCTTGTGCTTATTTAAGCACAAGGAGTCAAAGATAGCAAATATAATCACTTAGCACGCACCAATGATCAAAAACAAAGAACACACAGGCTATAACAAGTTGCTGTGATGGACGAACTAGGACAGTGGACTTAGTAGCTTATTTCTAGCACTCAAGTGAACTTCAAACATCAAAACTAAGCATACACACTCACAATCCAGTACTCAAGCAATTCCAATAACACTTCTAACCTAAATCTCAACAGAAATCAAATATCATGCTCCAAAAATCATCATATAATACAAGCAGATTTGGCATAAGCAGATTTTGACTTCTTGTTTCACTTTTAGCATACAAACTTGCTTCTATCTTGCACCAAAATGAAACAAAGCTAACAACAACCCTTACTCAACCTAATCCAATTGCTCTAACACCTTTTAAAAACACTAATTAAGATTATTGTCCTGCTAAAACCCTTAGCCAAACACCCTTGTAAAAACTGATTATCCCATTTTTCAAAGCAAAACCTTAAAAAACCTAATCAAATTGATCCCATGCTATTGTATCATGCATATACAAACTTAAGAACACCAATCAAAGCAGATTTAACACACTTATATCACTTAATCAAATAAGATCATACAAACTTGCTATTTTTGAGATTTTCAACAAGGAAAAGGGTTTTACCTTAGGGCTTTACTTCCAAAGCCCTAGAGGATGTCAAATCCTCCTCCTTACCAACACGGGTTGGTGCAGAACACAAATCAACCAGCCTTCTCACCTGTTTATGACAAATCAAAGAAAAATGCAATAACACAACAATATATTCTGTCTCTTTTCTTTCCTTTTAAAACCTTTTCAAAAACTTCCAAAAACTTCTTAAAACGTTTCTATTACACTTTTAATCACCAATTTAAACTTACCTTCTTAACACTAATCCTTGAAACAATTTTCAACAAAGAAAATCAAAATTTCAGAAAACCTCAACTAATTTTGAAAATCAAAATTAATGAACCAAATGACAAATTGGAACTCAGTTTTCTTCAATAACACACACCAACTTTAATAAATCATAAAAAAGGAATTAATTTTCTATATTTAACAAAAACCAACTTTTTATATTTAATAAAAGGAATTACAAGATTACTTGAAGAAAACTGGAACAAAAGGGAATGAACATGCTCATATCCCTTATATACTACTTACAGAACAATCTAGAATAAAAAATACAAACCCTAATCCTAGAAAAATCTCTAAATTGCCCTTGGACGTTTTTGGTGTTGAACTGGCCAAATTGGATCTCTACCGTTTGATTTTGCGTTGTGGCCAAGCATTTCATCATATCCATTGATTGGGGACACGTCACATGCCTTGGAGCCCAAGGAGTGATCCTATTGGTGGACGGGGTATTTGGGGTGGGGTCCTCAAGGCGTGGGATTGGGTATTTTGTGTGTGGGATGGGTTTTCACATGTGGGAATTAAGCGTGGGTAAGGTGAATTGAATTTTACCCAAGGTTTTAGTTGGGTAAAATCTGGGGATGTAAAAGATGAATAGTAAATCTCTTTGATCCGAATTTAGGGGAAAAACATGTGTTAGGCGCGTTTTCTTTTTAAATGTTTCAAAGCTGACACATTTGGTCCTTGTGTTTTGGGTTTTGTGGTATAAAAGGTTTTCCAGCCCTAAAAACTCATTTCCTTTGTAAATAACTTTCCCCACTTGTCATATTTGGCACAAAACTTTTCCAATAAGTTTCAAAGGATTAATTTTGCCATTTTGTGATTTTTAAAGGGCTGATCTTGGACTTCTTTGATCTTCAAAGGTCTTCAATGCTTCTTAATCTTCATGAGGGACCATAATTGGCAATTTGAAATTGTTGAGGGACTATTCTTGCCATTTCTTCAAAGTTGAAGGACCTTTTTGCAATTTTGACAAACTTAAGGGACCAAACTTGTAATTATCAATATACAAGGGTTTTAAGTGTCATTTCTTCAATAAATGAGGATCAATCTTGTTTGTCTTCAAGTCTTCAAGGGTATTTGATGAGAATTTCATGATTAGGGCCCGGTTCTTTGTACGGCTTCGTTTCTCGTGTTCGTTTTTCCTTGTATCTTGTGATCTTTTGTCTTTTTTCACGATATCCATACCTAAAATACACAAGTAAACAAACACAAGCATATATATGGTATTTTATGACATTTTTATGCATTTAAAGCCCGAAAAGAACGATGAGATCATGTATAAATGCCATCTCATCAATGGTAGACAACACGCTCTTTACAAAGAAGAAAGGTTGTCACCTCATAATCGTGCAAATATATGTTGATGACATTATATTTGGCTCAACTTGTCAAGAATTGTGTGATGACTTTGCTAAAATCATGCATGATGAGTTTGAAATGAGTATGATGGGAGAAATTAACTTCTTTTTAGGACTCCAAATTAAACAAATGGATGATGGTATTTTCTTTAGTCAATCTAAGTATGCTAAAGAAATGCTAAAGAAATTTGGATTAGAAGAATCTAGACCAATGAAGACCCCAATGGCCTTGGATACTAAACTCACCGTAGATGATGATTGTGAGTCGGTAGACAACACCAAATATAGAGGTATGATTGGTTGTTTGTTATACCTAATGGTAAGTCAACCGGATATCATGTTTAGTGTTTGCCTTTGTGCTCGCTTCCAAGAGGCTCCCAAAACCTCTCACCTTGAAGCGGTTAAGCATATCTTCCGATACATTAAGGGAACTATACATTTAGGATTATGGTATCCTAAAGGGACCGGCGTAGAAACCATTGTCTACGCGGACTCGGATCATGCGGGAGACTATGTGGACCAGAAAAACACTAGTGGAGTTTGTACCTTCATGGGTTGTTGTTTAAATTCTTGGTTCTCCAAGAAACAAACCGTTGTTGCGATATCCACCACGGAAGCCGAGTATGTGAGTGCCGGAAAAGCATGCCAACAAGCTCTATGGATGAAGCAAGCGCTTGTTGATTACGGGATTTCTCTTGATGATGTTCCCATCATGTGCGACAATAAAGGTGCTATAGACCTTAGCAAGAATCCCGTGCAACATTCGCGAACCAAGCATATAGAAATTCGCCACCATTTCCTTAGGGATAATGTTCAAAAGGGGAACATTTTGATTGAGAAGGTACCCTCCGAGGATAACTTAGCCGACATCTTCACTAAGCCACTTAAGAGGGAACCTTTTAATTACTTGCGTCTAGGTCTAGGATTAATGGAATATATTCCTTAATTGCTTTCCTTTTATTGAGTCTCTTATTTTCTTTGAGTCTTTTATCACTTTGAGTCATTGAGTCTCCTAAACTCTTCTTGAAAATCTTCTCTTCTCCTTTTCAAAATTCTCAAAGTCTCTTTCGAAAATGGTCGAGAAATGTTTTGACATTGTTAATTCAATCTAAAAATGTTTTTAATAGATTCTTGCTATTAATCTCGAGCTTACATAATTCATATGTATGATTCTCTCAACCAGAACAAGAACAAGATAGAATCATGGAGGATCATTGTGTCGTGACTTATGGTCTTGTCTTACACACCTCCTACATCTATTTTTATTTTAAAATCCATGTATTTTGGTCAAATCTCTATTTTGTGAGTTCGTATGTGTTTTCTTTGTCTATCTTTTGTTTTAAGCATATCCCTATGATTAGTTAGACTAGAAAAATAAGATTTCCTGAATTGAAAAATCTTCCTTCACCACCAAAACACAACCTCTGTAGGCGGTTCCATATATGAACCGCGATCCCTTAGCGATAAGGAACCGCCAGAAGTGATAAGGAACCGCGTACAGTGCTTCCTTTTTCGGCTATTTATGAAACTCCAAATTTGTTCCAACACTTTTGGGAATCTTTGTTTCAACCCTTTGACCACCCTAAAAATACCTTGAGCCTTCCCTATTTAACCATAAGCATTTTTCCATACATCACATCCCAAAAAATCTTATTCTCCTAATGAAAGCCTTGATTCTCCTCCATTTTCCACAATTGCTTTCAATCCCAACTCACCCAACAACACTTTCAATCCAAATTCACCCAAGAACACTCTTAATCACATTTATTCTACCAAGAATGTTGATTGTGAAACATCTTTTCTTCCACCACCACCCTTTAGTGTTCTTCCTCCTTCTCATGATAATGTCATGCACCATGGGACATATTGTCATTGTTGTCAATATCAACATCTTGCTATGGCACACATTTATGAGGAGTTGAGATACATCAAGAGTCTCTTAATCAAGCCCCGCCTTCAAGAGTCTCTTATACCCCCACCTTGAGATTTCATTCTCACACCTTAACAATGCCTAACTCCTCCTTTCATAACCTTGACATTTCATTGTCACAAGCCACCTCTTCACTTTTATTATGAGATATCCACCAAGCCACCACCACCACCTTCTGCCACTACCTTGTATTTCATATAAGCATTGGTTGCTTATCCACAAGACACCTAATTCAAGCAAATCTTAGAATTCTAGATTAACTAGGATTAGATTTATGCTTTTGGCTTGTTTCCTTTTTCATACATCTTTGTATGATTTTTTTTGCATGACTTCTCTTGGATCTTAGTCTTTGTGTTTTCTTCTCTTTTTAGTTTATATTTTTGTGACCTATAGCTATCTCTTGTTGGTTGTCTCTTTTGTTCAACTAACCCTTCTATGTAGCTTATCGCCATATCTCGATTCCTCGGTGCCCCAAGCAAGGGGGAGTAAGTACCAAGGGGGAGTCTTTGCAAAGACCGTCTCTTCAACACCGACTTGTGCAACCTTTTTTCTTCGACAAAGGGGGAGAAATGAATAAACTCGTCTTCGAAAATCTTGTTTTTGTGTGATTGAGTTTATGTATTGTCGGAATCAAAAAGGGGGAGACTGTTAATGCAATAATGCCTAAAAACGTTACTTGCATTTTTCGGTCTCGCTTAGCTTTGATTACGACAATATGTAAAAACAAGCATTTACGAAAACAACGAAAAACGAATTCTTGAGTTTAAGTATTTTTCATTTTACCCATTTTCACTTAAGGTATGAATAAACAAGTACTAACCTTAATCAAGTGATCAAGTGATTTAATCTTTTCTTAAAACTCACTTTTTATTAAGTGTGACAAGTTTTTTATTAAACTTTCTTTTTAATAAAATGTTTTATTAAATTAAATATTTGAAAATTTGAAAATGGCATATTCTTTTTTGATTTGGAATATTCTTTCAGGATATTTTATAATCAGATAAGACCTCCACCACTAAAGGACAAAAAGGGAGTGAAGTCTACTCTGGCGGTTCCCTAGTGCCTATGTGGTTCCTTATCGATAAGGAACCGTCGGCTGAGATAAGGAACCGTGGGAAGATATAGCCGTTGGCCCTTTGTCCTATAAATAGTGGACCATTCTCAGATTTTCTCTTCACCTCTTTTGCACATATATTTCCAGATTCAAACATACTTCTTAAATCACTCAAATCCATGATCATTTGATTGATTACTACTTGTTTAGAAGTGAATCTATCCCATCCATCCGTACCTCTCCAAGTGCAAAGAGAAGAACACTATCCTTGTGAAGTGTTGAGTACACCACCAAAGATCCTTTGAAGATCAAATCTTATACATTTGTTGTTGTGTCATAGTTGTGAAGATCCAAGTAGTTGTGTCTGTTTGGAAGTTGTGTATGTACTAAGTATAGTTGTGTAGATTGGTCCTATCTACGATTAGGGCTCGACTTTTAGCTTAGAGTCAGAAATTGGTTAAGCAACGTGTACGGTTTTCTCCACCATAAGGAACTTTTTGTGTAGTGAACTCTCGAGTAAGGAGTACTCGAGGAGTGGATAAGAAGATTTCACATATTTCTCAAGCCTAGAGTCAGAAATTGGTTAAGCAAAGTGTTTGGTTTGATCTTTCTTTACCTTTAACTATTTACATTCTTTATTCTTTGTGCATATACATTAGTTAGTATTAGTTTAGTTACACTATCATTGTTCATATTGTGCATAAGAAGATTTCACATATTTCCTCAAGCCTAAGTTTTTGAAAAAGGATTTTTTTTTGAAAACCATCTTTTAACAAGTAAATATAAGAAACTATTCAACCCCCCCTCCTTCTAGTTTCTACAATTTCTTTAGTGTCTTTTTGGGACGCTCGGTATCCTCCTAAATTGGTGACTTTTGGAACATCCTCAATACAACCATCGCACGATCATTGAATTAGAGGTATAAAATCAAAGAACTAATCGAGAAAGCAAATTACGAGTCAATAAGAGTTTGTTTGCGTGAAGGCTATATGCTTAAGCCCACACATTTATAAATCATTATTTCCATGAATTGATCAAATCCATCCAAATAAGATTTAGAAATAAGTGGTTCAACAATTTATAATTTCCTTGTTCAAAGGAACGGCCAATTCATCTCAACAAGACGATTATAAATCACCTTATTTAAGCATCGCTAGCTCAACACAGAAGATCAAGATCGAATCAACGAAAATCGATATAATGAAGAAGATCAGTGATATGGTACGGAATCCTATTAGGCATGTGAATACCGTACCAATCAACATGAATTTCTCAAAAGAAACAACTTAAATCTTGGAAATACATGTTTTTTAAAATAGTAGAAAGTCGAAGATCAATGAAAATGGAGATTAAATTTACTAAACGAGATGAATGGATTGATAAATCAAGAATAAGAACTAAGGAATCAAAATCCTTGTAACCAAATATAAACATTTCGTTGAGATCATAGGCATCCACAACTTTAGTTAAACTCGGGAATAACGGGATTCACTTCGGGAATAGCTTCAACGTTAGCGTTAAAATGATCAGGGTTGCTTTGTGACAATCTTTGTCTTATAAATATATTGTATTATTATTAATTTAACATTTATAATTAAATAAATGAAGACATGACTTGTAATTCGCAAGTACAATTAATCAATAAATATTACAACATATATATAATCACTCTCATTCTAGTCCATTGACAACTCGGAGGTTTCGCTTGCAATTGTTATAGTCAAAAGATTTCAAAGTTTTATTTTTGGAAAATCTTTTCGTTCTCTATAACTTGAGCTCCTGATACCAATCTGTAACACCCCTAAATCGAGTTAAATTAGCGAAAGGGTCATTGGGTGTTACTTACATGATACAATCACACAATTATAGAAAAACAGCTAAAAAGAGTCATTTTTTATAAAAAGATCCATTCATTCATTCAATAGATATAAAATTCAAACACGGTCCCAGATAATTCAAAATGTTTACAAAACATTACAAAAGATGAAAATTGCTTGAATGGATATAATTTATAAAAGCATGCCAAATCATTTCAAAATATGCAAGCTTCATGAAACCGCCTTCCTTGAGGGCCTTCTTATGGACCTGAGATAAAACATGCTATAAAGTCAACAAAAATTGTTGAGCGAATCCATAGAGTTAAAATTAAATAAAGAGAACACAAGTATTTTGAATACCTTCCATGGTTAAAAATTCATCGAAAGACAATTTTGTTGTACGTACATAATTATCGGTGTTATTACATAAGCTTCATGACATTCAAGGTTAACATATATTTATTTCAGCCCACCAACACACCAGCCAAGTGCGTATATTTATCTTATACATATGCATACGATGTTTCATTACTAGTGTTTCATTACACCATGTGATAGCTAGTCGCAATCGGATTGGGCGTCACCCCGATAGATCTATCCATAGTATTAACGTTCTTTCGATTAACAATTCATGAGGATGTGGGTCTTTTTTAGGCTGTAAGCTAACTTATGTAATAACTTTCATCTAAGCATACAATCAGGTCCCTTGTGTTCTATTTTAAAAACAAGTATGTTATCCCCCTCGCGGATTTTATAAAACAAGTAAATAAATACAAGCGAGGCTATAGACTCACCTGAGCGAAAGTGATATCAATTGAGATGATAATGACAAGAGTGAAACAACGAAATAGGATAAAATGGGAGGTTGCGAGCTTCAAACGCCGCCCTAAAATAAAGTGGCGTGTCTTAGAAATATATATGATTTTTTTATAAACATAGGTACTTTTAAAATAATTAAATTATAACTTTAGGACTTGTTTTGAAAAGCATAAAATTAAAAAGGACTAAAAGTGTTATTGTAAAAATCTATCATAAACATTTTTTATACAATTTATAACTTGAGGACCAAAATTTAAAATATGCAATATTATTGCATGTTAGTGACGTGAAGAATCACTTCTTCATTCTCAAGTTAGCTCATTTGAAAGTTACAAGCAAAGTTCTTCATTTCGTAATATTGAATCTATTTCGAGTAATACCTCAGCTCCAAGTCGGAATACAAGTGATTCGGAATCGTGATTCACGAGTATAAACACTGACCGAACACGAATACTAATAAAGTTAAACCTTCGCTCGACTCAATCAAACATGAGCTCGAACATGCGGCCAACGAACCGAATACGAACGACTAGGAAACCAAAGCTCAAACCATACCGACTTGAGTCAAGGATGTGTTGTGTGACAACTCGGGTTTTGGCGAGTCAGTTGTCACCCGTTAACTACTAATTATGTGTTGGGTTGTGTGCACAATATATTTTATATGTTTTTATGAGTGATTTGGGAATAAGGAAGAATTAAATGAGTTACATGATGTGTAAATCATGGTACAAGTTGGAAATGAAATGAAATAAAATGAGTTCAAAAATGAACTGCAGAAAAGTTCGGGTATCGTTTTTATAAGGTTTCGTTTACGTGTCGTATGTTGTATGTATGTATTAAGTATATATAATATGGTTAGGATAAGTTTTAGAGTTACTTTCTATATTTAGAAACTTTTAGAAATGAAGGCTAGTTCGAAAATCGCGTAAAAAGTCGAAAAATTAGCAAAAGGGTGCCCGTTTTGGACCAGAAAGTGTATAGGAGTATAAGTAAACATAAAATAGGAGGGGGAGAGTGTAAATATGATAAAACACAGAGAGGAGTCGAATTTGTGGGTCCCATAGCCGAAATTTTAATAATTAAATTAATAAAAATAGGATAATTACCATTTAACAGTCCTAATTGGGCCTAAACTTGTCCAGAAGGTTACCAAGACCTATATAAACACCCCTAGACCCCTAAAAACGACTAATAACCATGAATAAGCCTACAGTCAGTCTATATCTTCTGTGGGTATCAAGAGGAGTCGAAATTATGATAAGGGTTCATTAATTTTTCTTGATTCAAGGTAAGTGATCAATTTAATTTTAATAGAATTCATGTTTTGATTAATTAATCATGATTGTAATGTTAATTAACCATTATTGAGATGATTAGGGTTTTATTAATTTTCTAGAAAATATAGTAATTAAGATCCATTATTGATTTTAGGGTTCTTGTTTAAAAATTTAAGGGTAATTAATGATGTTTAGAGGGTTAGTGCATAAAGGCGTAAAACAGTCTGATTTTTAGGGCTGTCTTGTGTCGACTGTTCCGGGTAGTAGGTAGCACCTTTAGTAGAGTTTATTTTTTTTAAATTAATTTCAGAGATTCTACTTTTCATAAGTGTAAGGTTGGTAGAAAATAGAGTTCGGGAAGGTCGTCAAAATTGTTTTACAAAAACAGTGCGCTGTTTAGGAATAAATTTGGATTTTGGGAATTTGAGTCAAAATATAACCAAACGAATGAGATAGCCAAAGATTTTTGATTTGGGAACTCTTTATAATATATATGAAAGTACTGAAGGTTTTCAATAAAAGTTATGGTGTTTAGATCGGGCTTTTGGTGACAAACATTTAGCATGTACAGAAAATCAGTTTTGTTGAAAACGACTTTTGGCGTAGAGACTAAACGAAAGGGTTAAACGTGTAAGTAGAAAGTAAAATTGGTTTTTGGAGTTCTTAGATCATGTAACAACATAACTCCCGTAGGGTATGAGCCAAGTGTGGTGTTAAGTTCACTTCATGTGATCGTTTAGTGACTAGTAAACCATACCGGGGAAAAACTGGATTTTTACGTATAGAATAGCTTGTAGTAGGAGAACTAGGTAGTGGGGATTGGAGGATTAGATTCATCTCCTTGATTGTTACTTAACTTGGGTGTTAAGAACTGAGCTAAGGGTGTCGTGTATGATTTTATAGGTTTGTAGGAGTGCTAGCTTGCTGTGCTATCAGGTGAGTTCATAGTCCCATTTTCACTGAGTTTTAAATGTTCTCTTCTAGTATGGGATGGAGATGACACTTGTGGTGTTCTTAAAATGTTTTGCTACTATATTTTTATAAATATTTGGACATAGATGTGTAACTGTGTGACATGCGTGCTTATGTGTTCTATTATGTGTTCTCATATGTGCTTTGATATGTGTTCTGATATGTGAATCTTGTTTGGGTTGTGATTGGCTTTGGTACATAGATGTATGGGCGTCTACGGGACCAGTTGTGATGTGTGTGGAACGTGGGGCACGATCCGTCTTGAGTACTTGTGCATCGTCTCTTCGGAGGCAAGATATCTCGACGGGGATATAGTTCATCTTACACAGGTGGTGTGGGAAAGATCCGGATAGTGTGGTATGTGTTCTTGTGTATGTGACGGGATACTTCTTGATTATTATAGTGTGCTTTGTGAATTGTAGATGTGATTGGTACTTGGATTGAGTTCTGTTGTGGATGCATGTAGCATGATTATCGCATTATGGTCCATTACTATAAATTGTTTTTCTTCAACTTATTTACAGCGGTTGACAAGGTTTCTTAAGATGTTTGATAACTTAAACCTATGTTCTCACCAACTTTATGTTGACAAATTTTGGTGTCAGTTTCAGGTGAGGTTGTTATGAAGGATGATGTTAGAAGCGGCAAGAGTCTAGAGGCTGCTAGGATTGCATTAGGAGGAATCCCTTTCCTCTTAGTCTTTACTTATGTTTGAATAAGTGATACTTTGTAGACACATATATGGTTGTTATTTGTTAATTGTATGTCTTTGGTAAGAGGTAGACCTGTTACCTACTTACCTAGACACCCGCATTGTTTGTGATATCTTCATGACATTGTGTCACCATTTATGATATTTCCATTTCATTTAGTTATATATATAGACACGTTATTGTTGTGATGATATCCATACGTCGCGCCTCATATTCCGCCATGGTGTGGTGTGAGATGTTGAACCCGAACTAAAATATATATGTAGTTGTAACCTGATATCTATCGACCTATTAAAATGCCATATCGCGACATGCCTCCATCCACTGACATCTTCACCAAGACCTTTTCTAACATGATTGGTGTGCAAGCTTCTCTCAATATGTAGTAGATAAAACGCTGACCAAATGCTTGCTAAATAAGGCTTATATCAGCCCCATTAACTTCAAAAGATGATGTTGTTGATGTTTATTTGTGTGAAAAGAAGAACACACAAATTATATGTACTAAAGTACTTGACTTTTAACTTGGTATAGGATACTTGGAAAAGTTAATGAATTTGATGGATGGTTTTGTTGATATTACGGCAGAAAAGGAAGAAACAACATGGAAAGATATTTGACATCTAGCTTTCAACTATAACAATGGAAAATTATTTAGTGTTTTCGTCAAGACACCAAGTCGGATGACTCATACATAGTTAGGCCACCTCATGGTGAGGTGATATACATATGTGATTATGTTA